>PYXC01001850.1:125000-187500 GCA_015244755.2 Tenualosa ilisha | reverse complement strand
AACATTAGCACTGCTGCTAGTACACACTACTTGAACTAGTGATCTCTCCACCGACACTACCAAACACCCTCCAGAACATTAGCACTGCTGCTAGTACACACTACTTGAACTAGTGATCTCTCCACCGACACTACCAAACACCCTCCAGAACATTAGCACTGCTGCTAGTACACACTACTTGAACTAGTGATCTCTCCACCGACACTACCAAACACCCTCCAGAACATTAGCACTGCTGCTAGTACACACTACTTGAACTAGTGATCTCTCCACCGACACTACCAAACACCCTCCAGAACATTAGCACTGCTGCTAGTACACACTACTTGAACTAGTGATCTCTCCACCGACACTACCAAACACCCTCCAGAACATTAGCACTGCTGCTAGTACACACTACTTGAACTAGTGATCTCTCCACCGACACTACCAAACACCCTCCAGAGCATTAGCACTGCTGCTAGTACACACTACTTGAACTAGTGATCTCTCCACCGACACTACCAAACACCCTCCAGAACATTAGCACTGCTGCTAGTACACACTACTTGCTGTTCAGAGGTAATTTATTTGTTTTTCACATGACTGTCATCCAATTCTTCTGGAAATGACACCAAAACAAAGACATCTGACACCTCAGATAGTGTGTGATGAGTCACAGTAAAGACTGAGGAAACTTCATATGTTCCAGTAATTTACATTTAGATATTGTATTTCCAATTTGAGCTAAATGTCTTTGTTTACAATAGATGTTTGTATTGTACGTTGCTTTGGGAAAAATGTCTGCCATGTAACTAAGATAAGAGGGGTGCTTGATCAGATCCTGCTTGACTCCTGCACTAGTCTGCTCACACTCTAGGACCTCGACCAACGACCTTGCCCAACACGCCGTCCTCTGCTCAGCAGAGCAATCTGGATCAGGAGAGGCTCGTCAGGAACACACCTACCCTCATCTTACCCTCACACACCCTCATCTTACCCTCACACACCCTCTTACATGCTCATGTCATATCCTCAAATTTGGGATGATAAACAAGTGAAACTGGCACTACTGATGGGTGTTCAGCATGTGGGTGTGGGTGGGTGTGGGTGTGTGTGTACCGGTACTCCGTGGCTCATGAGTGTGTTGGGGTTCATAATTGTGACCAGCTGGTGCAGCAGGTCTGGCTGCGACTCGAAGAGTTCGGGGGCCAGTTTCCTCATCACCTCCTCCAGCTGCTCCGCTGCGTAACCTGGAGCCCCGTACCACGTCTTAGGCTCCCCCCTAACACACACACACACACACACACACACACACACACACACACACACACACACACACACGTATTAGGCTTAAAGGAGTGACAGAGGCCATGACTACATGCATGTGGCAGTAGCTACCCATCCCCAGACCAAGACTGAGTGTGCAGGGTAGTGTGGATGTAAGTGGTAATACTGCGTCTCTGCTCTACTGAAATTTGAAAAGCTGGGAGGTGTGACCAGCTAACATAAGGGGGGGGCATTTAGTCACACTGCCATCCCAAAACATGAGAACAATTTATCAATCACTAAGTGAATCAGAACAAAACAATTTTCATATGAAATCATTACACAGTAGATCAATAGATTTTTTTTTCGGGGGGGGGGGCTGTGTGTGTGTGAGTGTGCTGTACCAGTGCAGGTAGTTGATGGAGTAGCTCCAGTGATCCTCTATGTGCCAACAGAAGGAGGAGAAACACATGCCCACATAGAGCCAAGGCAGCTTCATCCCACAGATGTCTGCAGTCACATGGGTCAGAACCGACGCCTCCAAAACCGGCATGTTGTTAAGGTTCCAGCCACTGGCCAGGTAGTGCTGCAACACACACACACACACACACACACACACCTATGTAAGCATGTGTTTGCCACAGGAGTAGGGAAATAAATGCATGCACATTAACACACATAAATGGATGAAGTGGCAGCTGTGTGTGTGTGTGTGTGTGTGTGTGTGTGTGTCGTACCTCCTCATCTGGAGTGACTTTGTAAGTGCTGGTCTTGAGAGGGAATCCGCTGCCGTAGTCTTTGGAGGCGATGTCCGCCCCGTACTCCACCGTCACGTCCTCCTCGATGGTGCTCACCAGACGCCAGAACTCCTTCTCAACCAGCTCAGTGGGGACCATCTGAGGGGAGAAGAACGAACACACACACACACGCACACACGTCAGCACACTTTACCCAACAACTCAGTGGGAACCAGGACACTAAACAGCTCTCCTCACACACACACACACACACACAACACACACACACACACACACACCACACACACCACACACACACACACACACACACACACTACCAAAGCTCCTTCTCTTTGGTGTATATTGGTGTTTACAGTCAGACGTACGTGGACCGGCATGTTGAAGTAGTCAGACTTGAAAGAGTCGGCCATGTCTCCAAAGCTTCTCAGGGTGTAGTTTCTGGGAGCCTGCTCAAAGCCGAAAGCCACCTGGGGCTTCCCACACTCCTGTGGACACACACACACACACACACCAGCAGATTAGAGCTGCACACACACGTAACCCCCCCCTCCGCAATGGAGCGCACACACACACTAACACACACACACACTCACTCACTCACTCACCTGGGCCAGACATTTCGGGCACCGCCAGTCTCCTTTGGGGACTTCTGGAAGAGGCGGGATCAGGCAGAAGGTGTGGTAACTATCATCACAGCCGTCGCATAGCAACAGCCGATCTTCCTCTCCTCCTCCTGCACACACCAGACATATATACTGCTCCACCTGAGACCCGCCAAAGAAGAGACAAAGTACATTAGTTTAGTGTAGCTCATATATATACTATGTGTGTGTGTCTGCATGCCTGAGTGCGTGTGTACGTGTGTGTGTGTTCTCTTACCTTTGACTTCTCTCCCTCTCCAGGAGGCATGCTCAGCTCTACCGGGTCCTGTTTCACCTGCACTGGGATCACTTTCACTGCGGGGAGCAAAACACACACTCATTAGAAACAAACACACACACACACACAAAAACACACACACTCATCAGAAACAAACACACACACACCAGAAAAACATAACTCTCTCTCACACACACACACACTCAGACACAAACTCACACTCAACTATCATTGATAAACCATCATATGTCAGCAAGTTAAGATCATTTAAGAGACATAACAGGGTGGTCGTGCGGCTGCTCGTGGATGTAGTCACCTACGGCACTGAACCCCAGACAACCCCCCGATCACTCATGTTCTATTGCTCCTATTCAGCACTATATGCAGGGTGTGTGTGTGTGTGTGTGTGTGTGTGTGTGTGTGTGTGTGTGTGTGAGGTGCTCCTCACCTGGTTCTGATTTGGCCACGCAGGAGCCCATTCTTCTCCTCAGGTTGGGCCGGTTCAGACCCTCATCACACTCAGACTTCACATAAACTCCCTGGAGACAGACCCGCACAGAACCATCAGGTTACAACTGGATAACAACTCACCTCCGTGATCAGCGTTTGTGTGCGTGTCCTCCTCACCTCTGTCCTCATGCGCTTGGCCCTGCGTGCGATGGAGCAGGTGTCAGCTGGGGGCAGGGACTGCCTCTGGGGCAGGTCATGTGGTTTGTACTCCTTATCTTTGGTGTCATTGGTCAGAGTGGGCTTCTGGGAGTCCTACACACACACACACACACACACACACACACACACACACCCCAAAGTGTTTCCAGTTATTACTGTAGCATTACAACACACAAGAAACAAAAGTACATCACTCCACCTCCTCCCTCGAAACTCTCTGGAACTCTCGACAGCATTAACAGCTCTGACGTGTTTACAAACTTCTAATATTTATTAGTATATTTTCTAATATTATTTAATATTTCTATGTTTAATTTTCATACTGTTAAAGACAGAAATAACTGTTGTTCTACATATTTCTGAACCACTATCTTACGCAGCTTATTCACGCTCTTATTAGAGACATTATGGGATATATTAGATGTGCTTACCAGAGATATTATGGGATATATTAGATGTGCTTATCAGAGATATTATGGGATATATTAGATGCTGGCTCCACTTCTTTGCACTTTTCCATTCATCCTTCAACACATTTCTACACCACTTTCACACTTTAATGACAGTTGAACAATTTTCCCCGTCCGTCCGTCCGTCCGCCCCCCCCCCTCGTGAGCCCAGTGCCCCAGAAACATGTCCGCCCAGCCCACCCTGGATCAACACTTCTAAGCTTTAACAGGATACGTTTAAAACTGACTATACCCTGGCCTAGAAGAGTTTAATGTTATGTTTCCATGATTAGACTCAAACTAATGTTATCTAAAAAGATTGGGGGCCTTAGTGCTTTTGTAGTCTCTCTGCGTTGAATGTGTAGAATTAGGGCTTTTGTAGTCTCTCTGCGTTGAATGTGTAGAATTAGTGCTTTTGTAGTCTCTCTGCGTTGAATGTGTAGAATTAGTGCTTTTGTAGTCTCTCTGCGTTGAATGTGTAGAATTAGTGCTTTTGTAGTCTCTCTGCGTTGAATGTGTAGAATTAGGGCTTTTGTAGTCTCTCTGCGTTGAATGTGTAGAATTAGTGCTTTTGTAGTCTCTCTGCGTTGAATGTGTAGAATTAGTGCTTTTGTAGTCTCTCTGCGTTGAATGTGTGAATCATGTATTCAGTGCTGAAAATGCTGTTGTGGTTTTCTTTAATGTGGGACTTGAAAGATCAGGCTTGTAAGTGTCAAATGTGAGGAGGGAGTTTTAAGTGGCTTTGCTGGTTCTCACTTGGGACCCGACTCCTTTAAAGGATGTTTTTCTGTGTGGAGATTTTACCATCTCTCCTGCCTTGTCAACAAATGAAACCAACAATAATGAACCCATTTGGCTCCAGCTGCCAGACAACACACACACACACACACACACACACACACACACACACACACACACACACACACACACACACACAGCCACAGCCCAACTGCCTCTCTGGGAGGTCATGTGACCAGAGAGGGAAGAGGGAAGTAGCATTAGCATCAGCAGATGGGGGGGGGGGGGGGTGGTCAAGAGCAGCCTCCCTGGGGGGCAACAGCTTATTAACATAGGGTTAGAATGGATGGAGTGTGAGTGTGTGTGTGTGTGTGTGTGTGTGAGAGATGCTGGGGGTGGGGGTGACAGCCAAAAGCATTCTGCTGAGAACAAACTGTTAAACAGTAAAAGCCCACAGGGACACCATGCAGACAAAGGGGGAGTGGAGATGCACGCGCACGCACGCACACACACACACACACACACACACACACACACACACACACACACACACACACACACACACACACACACACACACACACACACACACACAGAGTGGAGATGCGTGGTGTGCGCATCACAATCAGGCTTTCATAAACATGCACACAGAGATGCATTAACTAAAACACACACACAGCTCTATTAACAGACACATAAAGCCACAACACACACACACACACACACACACACACACACAACCACAGAGCTCTATTAACTAGCAGACAGACAGACACTCACAGAGCTGCATTAACACCCCACCAGACTCAGCTCCCCCTCCTCATATTGGGACAGGGAGGAAGTCTTGGTCTTTACCTTTTATGGCCCAGCTCACCACACACACACACACACACACACACACACACACACACACACACACACACACACACACACACACACACACACACCTGGGGGGTATTCCAAGAAGGTGACAAAGTGATAAACCTGGCTTAGTTAAAGTATAAAATGTGGTAAACCACACACGTGTGCATCAGTGTTAGAAGTGTGTGTGTGTGTGGTTATGTGTCTGATTGTAAACAAACTCTAGACGGGGTTAAACTAAGATCAGCAGTTCAAACAGGAAAGACATGAGACACACACAGGAAGTTATGGGTGGAGCCTCTGAGGGGCAGGTTCGTGTGATTGACTTTGGCAGGGCGGAGTCTCTGAGGGGCAGGTTTGTGTGATTGACTTTGGCAGGGCTTGTTTTGACATCAAGGGTTCAGTGGCTGTCTTTAAAACCCTCCATTTCATCACCTCAGAAATACAGATTGGATGCAACTATGAGTCAATAATGATCTAACTGCTCTTGTGAGTTTGTTAAATCTGTCTGTGTGTGTGTTTGTTTAGGAGTCAGTTGTGTCACCACACTAGGCATTTGAAATACATCATGTGTGTCTGTGGCCGTGTGTGTAATTCAGTCTGTTTCGTCATACACTATGCATCTGGATTATCCTCACATGAAAAGAAAGACAAGAACATCTCCCTTATTTCCAAGCGTAATGCTGCAGGAGTGCAGAGCTATCTAACCTGTGGCTGAAGTCCCTGGGCTAAAGGGATTCCACTGTATGTCTGTTTAGACCCAACGCCTCTTTCAGGTCAGAATAAGATGGTTTGCTTTCCCTGAAATCTTCCACTTCTCTTTCTGAGCTGCATTTCTGCATAGAGTTCTTATGCAACAGGCACATCAATGGAGAATGGACTTAAAACCCTTCGCTTTAAGAGACGCCAAACCAGCTCGCGTGGAGGAGGCATACTGAGGCAGAGCCAGGCTGAGTTGGAGCGAGTGTGTGTATATAACTGTATGTCTGCATGCATATGTCTGTGCGTGTGAGTGTCTGTGTGTGTGTGTATGTGTGTGTGTGTGTATACTCACGGGGCGGTTGGCGCCAGTCTGGAACAGGTGGTAGGGGTAGAGGATCCTCTCATAATGAGCACGCAGGTGGGAGCCCACGGCCTTCCCTGGAGCAAAGCCCATCTTCAGAGAGATCTTTGTCCACCTCCGCTCCCTGCACACCAGCTCAAAGCCCCCTTCATCTATCACCAGCTGCACGCACACACACACACACACACACACACACACATTCAGTGATGTATGCATGCAAACAAAAACATTCGTGCGTGCGTGTGTGTGTGTGTGTGTGTGTGTGTGCGCATGAGATTTGGGGCGTACCTTATAGAGCAGGTAGAGGTGCCGAGTGTGCGTGTGTGTGTGCGTGTGTGTGTGCGTGTGCGTGAGATTTGGGGCGTACCTTATAGAGCAGGTAGAGGTGCCGAGTGTGCGTGTGTGTGTGTGTGTGCGTGTGCATGAGATTTGGGCGTACTTATAGAGCAGGTAGAGTGCGAGTGTGCGTGTGTGTGTGCGTGTGCGTGAGAGATTTGGGGCGTACCTTATAGAGCAGGTAGAGGTGCCGAGTGTGCGTGTGGTGTGGTGTGCGAGATTGGGCGTCCTATAGAGCAGGTAGAGGTGCGGTGTGCGTGTGTGTGTGCGTGTGCGTGAGATTTGGGGCGTACCTTATAGAGCAGGTAGAGGTGCCGAGTGTGCGCGTGTGTGTGTGTGTGTGTGTGCGTGAGATTTGGGGCGTACCTTATAGAGCAGGTAGAGGTGCCGAGTGTGCGTGCGTGTGTGTGTGTGTGTGCGTGTGCGTGTGTGTGTGCGTGAGATTTGGGGCGTACCTTATAGAGCAGGTAGAGGTGCCGAGTGTGCGTGTGTGTGTGTGTGTGTGTGTGCGTGTGCGTGTGCGTGCGTGCGTGAGATTTGGGGCGTACCTTATAGAGCAGGTAGAGGTCCAGGATCTTGCGCTCCACATGAGGGATTTTAAGGGTGCACCCCTGCAGCTCCCAGAACTTGGCAATCTGATCCAGGAAGTTGAGCTTCACCCTGGTCTGGGCCTGTAAAACACACACACACACACACACACACACACACACACACACACACACACAATGGGTCAAGGGGAAAGTAGCTTTCCACACACATTACACACACACACACACACACACACACACACACACACACACGACGCTCTTAACACATTCTGAATACATTCAAATGCACATACAAGTGCTTTGAAAAGAGAAACCAATACAAATCTCAAAACTCTGACAATCCAGATTACAATACAAATCTCAAAACTCTGACAATCCAGATTACAAACTAAGTGCACCATAAAATTATGATCCCTCTAAATGTCAATCTGGAATGGGACTCACAGACACACACACACACACACACACACACACAGCTTAATGCTGATGGGAATGACAGAGGGGTTGTGAGGCGCTGACCTCTGACCCAGAAGGGTCATGACCCTTCTTTGCAGACATCGTGCTGTGGGGCTCCATGACGGCCCCTCACTGGCTCACACAAAGGAGACGCTTACCTTTCCACAACCACACTTAATCACCAGTCACAGCTCACACACTCACACCAAATGTCTGTGGGTGGATGTGTGTGTGTGTGTGTGTGGGGGGGGGGGGGGGGGGGGGGGGTTGGGCTATGAAAGTGTGTTTGATATGTGTATATACGCTATGTGTGGTTTTGTGTGTGCATGAGGAATGTCTATGTGGAGTTTCTTGCATCGCATGAAAAATATTTATGCGTGTGTGTGTATCTGTGTCTATATGGTGCATGTAGCTTTAAAGTGGGAAGGTGTGTATGCTTTGTTTGCATGAGGAATGTCTGTGTGTGTGTGTGTGTGTGTGTGTGTGTGTGTGTGTGTGTGTGTGTGTGTGGTGTGTGTGTGTGTGTTTGCATGCATGTGCACATGAGTGTGTATACCTCCAGTTCATTGAGCCTCTGAATGCGAGGAGTGAAGTGCAGACGATCGACATCACAGGCAAATGGAGGCTGCCAGCCCTGCAGGAGGTCAAACACACACACACACACTTACACTGATGTCACTCAGACACACACCTACCACAAAAGCAAACACTGTATCACTTACATGCACAGATACCACTCAAACACAGCTCACAATATCATTCCGACACACACACGCCACAAGCACAAACACTGCATCAAATGAAACACAAACACAGACCTGTTGGCCATCACCACACACACCACATTTTTCCCACCTCACACTTAATCACCACCCTCACTAGTGCTTCCCTCCTTCACCCCCCTCAATCTTAAACAGCACATTTTACCTCTCACCAACACACACTCAGACAGAGTAAACAAATGGCATCTCTACCTCTCCATGGGCTTTCTTAAAGAACCTTTAAATGAATGTCAACACTGTGGACACATTTGATACTGACACAGAAAGAACAGCCTTTCAGCCTTTGATGGAGTCTAATCAACACTGACTTAAAGTTGACATCATGACAAAGCACAGCCTGGCTGTTTAGTCCCTGCAAGATAAAGAGACACTGTGACTGAACATTCTCCTGATATGTTCCCTGTCTGTGCCTTTCCGTCTCCTCACTGGCCACAGCTTTCACTCACACACACACACACACACACACACACACACACACACACACACACAGACTATTAGGCCCCCACACTGGCCCAGCCGGGGTCGTTCAGCAGGCCTCACATGAGATAGAATAAGTAGGCTTCCATGATCTGAGTCCACACACACAGAGATCACAAAGCTATCTGATTGTCAATGTTTACGTTGCCACGTCAGTAAACCTGAGCCTTATCACAAAATCTAATACCACTAAAATAAATCTGATCCTAAAGGAAACTTGTATTTATCGAGCAAAACATCACAGCTACAACCACGCACACGCCTACAGTGCAAGCGTTTGGGCGTGCAGAGTCTATCCGTGGCGTTTTTGCAAATTGCTTTCCCGTGTAGCGCTCATAACAGAGGCGGCGGTTTTATCACTGCTAACCACATAACATTGTTTACAACACTAAAGCATATGGGGTCCCATCCGCTCTTCACTAAACCAGAGCGATGTTTGGGCTCGTCTCAGCTCAAAGCCACCAGGCGATGCCTCCGCCTCCTACCAACAAGCCAAATCTAGGGAACCAAATTCTACTTGATGTTTGACTGAGAACCGTTAACACCCTCTTTGTCCTCTGTTAAGTATACAAGAAGAGAGGCTGTCCGTCTCTAAACTGAAACCACCGTATCTTAAGAATACAAGCCCTAAATTGAAAAAAAAATCTCATCGGACAGTCTTTTTACTTACACACCGCTTCTCTGAAAGGTAGATAAATATGTTGGATTAACTCTATCAACGTGGTAATGTGACAATATCTCACTATAGAGTGGGCCACCACCGGTGCATCAGAGAGCTGTTGGGCATTGGCACTGAGGAACACCGGACACTCTTCACTCATTTTCCAACCCTAATGGGGCTCACTGGTTTGGAAGTGATAAGTTTGTTTTCTCTTCGTGGCCGTCTAACTACAACAGTAATGGCCGAACAGAGTGAACAAGAAGGCTTTCAGGAAGCGCCCTAGCGCCATCAACCTCAACAACCTTTTCCTCAAAACACACCGTGTTTCTCCGTGAGTTTATCTACTTTCTCCGAAGTGCAGCCGGTGGAGACCTCGCTAAGTATATGAGCAGACCTAAGACCAAATCACTCAAAGATTTTTATTAATGACACCAGTGCATCTTCATGGTGGAGATGGGCGCGTCACCCTCCATCAACTGGCTACACACACTGATACACACAAAACACACACACACCCACACACACTCTTACATAAGAGTGTGCCATCCGCTTCTATGTGCACTTTTGAAATATGGTCCTTTCCTTTTAGGCCTTGTAACTACTACTATTTCATAAATACCTAAAAGGGAGGTGGCAAGTCTTCAGCAGTCCTCTAACGTCACTCATCAACGACGTTAAACTAGCTAACAAGTTAACGTGAAAACACCACTGCGAAACAACTAGTACAAAGAAAGGAAAACCAGCTGATAACATAATGGTTTCTTTGATGTCATTCGTATCAAACTGAATACTAACGAGAGTGATGCTACTCTCCACCTCCACAGCTGATCCGTTTCTATTTTGGTAATGGTATCCACTCATTATTTAAAATGAAACTACTCGCATTCTCTATTTGAGTTGCTGTGAGCTTACATACAGAAATGTGGAAATCGTGTAAGTTCAAGTGAAACAGCATTTAAAAGGCGATCCAAAGTCAGTCACCTGAGTGCATGAAGATCGTTACTGTAAGTATTTCACGTAGAGCGTCCCCACACAAACACACGCGCACACGCCGTTACTTGACTAGCTACTAGCTTCAGCCACTCGAGCCGCAATCCGCCATGTTGAAAAACCTGTCTTTTAACTGAAGTGTTTTAACCCAACTCTTCTCAACGCACCATTCAAAAGATGTATTACATGGACGTGTATGTTGTAATATCGCTCAAATAAGTGTTATACGTACCTGTGGCGGTCGGACTTTGCAGATGCCAGTTTTTTCAGCTATTGGTCGTATTTTGTTGATAAACGCAAATGGGTCGGCAAATTCCTCCCAACTGGGCTCAAAGACAGGACACTCCGGTGGAGGAATGAACTCGTTTGGCCGAGCTTGGGTCATCGTCGTTGTGTTTTCCCGAATAGTGACATGTACTTTCTTCAATAAGTTATCAAGCTAATGTGTGGGTTCTTTAGTTGTGTGTTAGTCACTGAACACAAACTCCTTTCACCTGAACTCCTGCAATTAGCTAGCCAACATCCTCATTCACTTTGGCAACGGACACGCACGACAGGATTGTCGATGTGAGTAGAGTGTCCTCCGCCAGAGAAAATAGTCCATTGAAGGTCTGTTGTGAAAGGGCTTTTATTGCTGTCTCTATAATGAATATGACTTTTTTTTAGCGTTTTTATATTCCCTCGATGTAAAAATCCATATACAACTTTTACGACTGACCATACAGGCAATACTGAGTTCACATTACTGAATGAGAGTTACAGTCTACTGTAAAAGTTTAGAGAAACAAATGACTTCTAGATCATAATTGTTCATGGCGGTTTAATATAATTACTTGTGAGTAGTCTTTAAACGGATAAAACCGCACCAAAATTCAACTGGTGACAAGACAGTGAATTCGGTGAAATTCCATAACAACGGCTGAGGTCAGTCGAAATATATTTATAGCCATATAGTTGAGTGACTTCAAATTCCATTTTATTGCACTCATTTTGTCTTTAGAATTCGTTTCTTTTTCCTTTATTGAAAAGTCCATGGTGATTTACTTATGCGCATTAATAAAGTACAGCTGATGGCTTCATCACATCCGGAACTACTTTTTTAAATAGACGCTTGACCATAGTCCTTCGGTTGAGGAAATATCTCGAGGATTGGCCGATAGAGTCGTTGGAAACAATGTCTACTCACAGGTGTATAGTAATTAAATCACGCGTTCTGATACATGAGCAGAAAACAATCAGACTAAAGTGTTTCTTGTTAACAAATACCCTATGAATATGGTTGCTTTGTTAGGCGAGGCAGTGTAACTCGGCTGAGCCACAGAACAAATGCACATATCCCGACACGTCAGGCGAAGGCTACAAAGGAACTAACGTTACCCTGCATAGATTTGCAACAGTGTTGCACAAGGCGAAATACAAGTGCCCACCACTGCAGGCACGCTTGAAATGTAGCATACTGAAGCAGAAAACACCTCTTAAGACACCAAAACGAAAGTCTAGATGTCTTCGATGCTATTAGAAACAAACACAAACTTCTAAACCTTAGGCGACACTTAAATGAATGCTCTGGGAACGTTACATTGTAATGTTTTCCGGAAGACACAGATGCTCACTGTGGTATTTTGCATTTCTCATGTTTCGACTCTCGGTGGCGATATTGTTTCTGTGTCAGCTAGTCGACTACTGCATCATTCCATTTACGCCCAGCTTGTCAGCACGTACCACACGTCAGCATTCAAACAAGGCCATTCAACCTGAAAGCAGGTGCAGTAGACGCATCAAATGCCCATTTATCTATCAACACATTTTACGAGAGCAAAATCATAGTCAAACCATCTTGTCTAAGGTGACATTCTCAGATTTACTGAAAATCCCGTTCAAACTACTGATTTGAACATTTTAGATAAAAATGAATAATCAACTGCTAGCAATTGTGATGCAAATGACCGACAACGCTTGTTAAGCAGCTCAGACATCAAACAAATTTCCTCATACCATCTGCTTACTCTCTGGAATGGGCAGATACCTGTAGATATTCACCCTCTCTGGTTAAATCCAATTATTTCAATTCAAATTTATTCAAAAATTAATCCAAAAAAGAATGCAGTCATTTTACATCTATAATACTACTAAAAGAATATAAAAGTGGTATGGTTGTGTTTTGTTTCAGTGTTATTCATTGTAGTTGACTTCATGGGTTTATGTCTGAACAAATGAGGAAAATAAGAGCTTAATGCAGTGGTAGATAGAAGTTAGAAAGTCAGTTTAAAAACAAAAAACAAAAATCAGGCACAATGGCATTTAATGGTCAGACAGAAATCAGGGCGAAAATAATCTCCAAAATATCAAAAACTCAGTTTTGACTACATTAAATAGAATTTTCTTACATAATTATTAATATTTGTTGCTAATTTACTAATCTTATTGCTGGCCTCTAACCATATTTCCTTGCTTTTCTGGAGAATATCAAGGTGTCTAATACATCTAATGGAATAAATCATCGGACAAGTGACGTTTGTGCAAAGGTTGGCCGGTTCAGGTTCAACTCCAACTGCTGATTCACTCTTGCACAGATCTTGCATTTCTCATGTATACACTGAAGAATGACTCTAACCCAGAATGACTCTAACCCAGGGACTAAGCAGTTAAAGCACAGCTTTTATTTCAAAGAGTTCAGAGTAATTGAAAGTGCATACAACCAGAAAACCAGTAAGACCTGCAATAATGTGACAAAATTGAATGTAGGTTAAGGACTGACTGAGAGACTAAGTGACAGAGTTATTCTACTTTATAACGACATAAACCTCCAGGCGAGATCACAGATCATGAAACAGAATTATATATTCCTTCTAGGCACCAACAGCTGATACAAATGTTAATACATATTACCAAAATAGGATCATGAAAACTTCCTTAAAGCTTACAATGGAAACAAAAGACAGGGAACGAAGAAATGCATCACCATTTGCATATGGCTGGTTGGGAATGTGGATGTAAAATCAAAATCAGTCTTAGTGAGTGTACAGCCAGTCAGCTGCCCTCAGAGGGACCAAGCACTGTGAGCAGGCGGCTGGTGCAGAGACATGCATCCCATGCTGCTCTGCTTAATGCTCCAAAGGCTGGGGTCTCCAGTGCTTGGCTGCTCTCTGGGCTGGGTCCCACTCAGACGGGCATCTCTCTTAGGCATGGTTCACTCTTTCTAGTGCCACATAGTAGCTCCTCTTTTCATCAATAAAGTGCCAGCCAATGGGGCCGATTTCACAGTCTGCACATATGAGGTACTTTATGTTACCCACACCCTTGGTGAAGCCCACGTTCTCAAAGTCGAATATGTCCCCTACCACCCAATGGGCTGTCACTGTGTCCCCATCCACCGAACCATCTGATTGGGTGCTGTTGGTCTTCTTCCGCATGGAGGGAAGAAATATCTGAAGGAGGATAAAAAAAAATAACAGCAGGTTAGGAAGAAAAAATAGGACTGTCAACATTTCAGAAAGAAATAGAAGAAAATAGAAGTGGCCGGGGCTCCAATATTTGTGGATTTTTAAAAATTGTAGCCTTCGCATTACCTAATTGTATTTGAATCAGATTCATTTAGCAATGGCTAACGTTAACTTTACAGAATGCCAACACAATGGCAGATAAAAAAATCCCAAGGCACTAGTTTTGTAGGGTTTTTATACAACACGTTATCATTTTATTGTTAACGTTATCCTTTGTTTACCTCTCTCTCCTCGAACTGTGCTGACCCAGCAGAGAGCACCTTGGAACCGCATCGTTGACACACCACTGCCTTAATGTTTTTTCCGTCCTCAGATACAAGTGTTGTGCGATCCACGCTAGACTCGGATGGGGAATTCTGTCCATCTTGATCCATACCGACGTCTTTGTTATTCTAGTGACAGTTAAACAGCTGATGTGATGTGGGCTACACAAGACCACAAGACCTTATTCACAACTCAAAACAATGGATTGTTCTCTAGCTAGAAAGCTAACGTTATGCTTAACATTATCTAATAATCTGCTGTCAAATGGCATCATACCGTTTCTATTCAGAATCGATCTGAAATGGGAATCGATTGCAAAGTGCCTCCTGCGCCAAAATCAAACAACCAAGACGAGAAATAATCAAATGTTACTAATAATGTGACGTTAGCATTGCAAATTCGAGACCACTGAAACCTCTTTGACCAGTAGGAAATCCTTCACGCTCTTTATGTGCATATGCGAGCTAGGAACACATTTTCCGTAACGTAGGGTAACGTGAACTGTGTAAGGCTTGCAATTATATATGCAGGCAAAATATACCGAAGACCCCAAAATGTTGGTCCGCGTGTATCGGTCCAGTCGTCGGTAGCTGGTGGCAGGCTTGTACAGCGCAGCTGCTGGCCCGACTGGAAACCAAAGAGCATAGTTCAGGTTCCGGCCACCATCACATTGACAAACAGGCTACATATCTCACAAACACAGCCGTTTGAACTTTAAAGCTCATATGGAAAAAGGGAATGATACTTCCACCCCCGCCCCACACACACACACACACACACACACACACACACACCGCTCTCCCCACCTCTCCCCTTTCATTCTTGTGACGGTTTACTTTAGATGGTTTAGCTAGATGGTCATTCTGGCTACTTTTGTTATCCAGCTACCAGCATATGCATTGCCGACCCCAAAGGAATCTCTCCAGGGTCTGCCCAGACATGGACCCTGCCGTCCCTGAGCTGCACAGAGTCTATGTGGGTCAGTGCAGGAAAGAGCCGCGGGTTGACCATGACTAACTCATAGAAATCTATATTCACCATTTATCCAGCCAGGACAGCAGCTGAACTGGGCGAGGTGCACAGCATGACCATACGATAAGTACAATGATCAACCACTCTCAAAGAAATTTGCTTATTAAGTTTTCACATAGTTTCTGGGGGGAGTCCTAGGCACATTGGCGTGCTCAGGAAGAAGACATTTTTTGAAAAATACTGCCCAAAATAATGACCTCGTGAATTCTGTGAAAAATAATGGACAAATGGAAAGTCATTGTATTGTAGACACATGGCAGGTGGCTGGTTGTGCAAGGGCTTAGAGGTTACTCAGGAAGATTCAAGATTTTTGCAATTCAGAAGTGCTGAATCAGGTCCATCCTAAAAAAAGACATGCCATATGAAAAGAAATCGTCTTGGTTGGTAAGGCGATGGTATGGCCTAAGCAATTCCTAAAATATATTAATTGTATTTTATTTGTTGTAGCTGAAATGTTCTCACTAAATGATTTGAAGAATGTGTCTATTTCTCATGTGTTACCTAGTGCTTAGATGCTATGTAGCAAGGCACATTCTGTGTATGCCTTGACCAACATTAAATTGCTATAAAAGGCAAAGGCAAATTTGGGGGTCTAATATCACCCCAAAGTTGGAAAGACAATGTAGTCATCTGCTGGGATTTAGGTAAGGATAGCTTACTGTGCGGATAGACGCATTCTTTGGTAATGCAGGAGTATGCGATCAAGTTGCATGAGTAATGTAATGTCATGTAAATTCAAAGTTGATTCTCTCGCCGGTTATCAGAGGCTACTAATAGTAGGCTAGTAATAGACGCTAGTAATATGCGTTAATACACCGTGAGCTTGGGAGGAGTGGCCCTGAGAAGATAGCTGAAATGCGCAATTTTATGTGTGTGAGACAACGTGTAGGCCTACAAAATGTGAACACGAATTCTCTCTGTCTATATATATATATCCATACATACATACATACAAACATACATATATATATATATTTGGCTACAAATGCGAACTTGGTACACTATGCGTTAAAGCATCATGAACATAACGAGCTAGACACAGCTCTGACTTCATCATTCATAGATATAAATGACACAGCTCTGACTTTATCATTCATAAATATTTATTATAACCTTCAGATTTGCAGTGAAATGTCTGATTTTTCACGCCTACACATAACAAGAAATGAATACACAGATTGTTTTAATCTTTGAGATAAAGCCACATAGAGTCATCTTATTTAAAAGGGATCTAACACTGGGGTTCATGTACAGCAGTTTGAGAAAATGCATTGATGGAGTTCAACATTCACTAGTGACTGGATTGGAGTAAGAAAAAAAAAAAAGAATATTTATATGCAAGACCCTAAGCTTACTAGACTGCAGTGTTGGCCCATCTATTTAAAACTATTTCCAGTGGCCTAAGGCACAGGAATACTAAGGGATTATTGTACACATACTGCATGTCTGCCCTAATGCAGCACTTTGTATTATCATTTGTAATCATGTATTGTAAGGTGCAACAGCTTGACCTACTGAGTCCTTTGCTCTTCCTTGTGCAGAGCGCTTGAGATACCTGTGGAACCTCAGGAGGAGGTCTGACCTACTCATCCACCCTGTGTGTGTGTGTGTGTGTGTGTGTGTGTGTGCATGGCCTGTCTGCTTAGAAACAACACACTCTTTACTTGTTCAAGGATTTGATTGCCATGTCTGGGGATTAGTCAATCATGTAAGGGGTAAGTGGGTTACGCGATGGCCCCAACCTCCTCGCCAGCCCGGACAGTCGTATTTGGAACCAGTCTAGCTGGCCAGCATCAAGGCCAGAGCTGGCCCGCAGCTGGGCTGGATGAGGCCCAGTCTCCCCTGCTGTCTGAGAGAGAAACCTCCTCTTCAGCTAATGGAGTCCCTGGAGGACTGGAGAAGAGTGGTTTGAAGTTGAGGATATACTATGAGAGTATATACTGTAAGAGTCAGGTGCTGGCATCAACCAGAGAACTCAATTCCAGCTGTCAAGAGAGATTGATCAGATGCTAACTTATTAGCATCAGACGCTGACCCAACCCACTATGGCCGAACCCTTCAGCCTAGCGTAGTGTAAAGAGATGCATCAAATGCTGGTAATTCCTCAGTATTGGATGCTATCTCTCATTGCAAACCCCTTCAACCCAACTGATTAGAGGGACTCAATATTTCACTCTGCTACAGCCAACCCCTTCAGCTGGGTGAAGAAATGTGTCAGACTCTAAGTAACTGCCCATTAACCTGGCTTACCAGAGAGAGATATATCAGATGCTAAGAAAAACTTCCATAGTTAACCCTTTCAACCAGGCTTCTTAAAGAGAGACATATCAGGCGCTAACCCCCCTTTAGCTGGTCTTACCATAGAGAAAGTTATCAAGTGCTAACCACCCTTTAGCCGAGCTTACCAGAAAGATGCTACTGGGTCACTGGCCCACAGGTGAGATGCTAACTTTACCTGGGGATCTGGGCAGCTCCCAACAAGCACACTCGGCAGGAACCCCAAAGAACCAGGAGGCAGAGGAGGGGGGAGGGAGAGGAAAGATAATGACCTATTCATTTGTCCAGCAGCACAGTTCCAAGGGGAGAATGGAAGGGAGGGGTCAGAGGTGAGGTGGGAGTGTGTGTATGTGCATGTGTGAGTGTGTGTGTGTGTGCATTTTCAAAGGAGTGTGTCGTCGGTGCAGCCCCCCTCTAGGCCGTAACGAAACTCCTGCAGGTTGGACACGCCGTAGAAGTGGATGAAGGCAGCCGCCACTACCAGCACATGGAAGATCTGATGTGAGTGGAACTACAGAGAGGAGAGGAGGATAGGAGTGAGAGAGAGAGGAGAGGACAAGAGAGGAGATGAGTAAGAAAGAGGAGAGAAGAGAGAGGAAAGGAGAGGAGGATAGGATAGGAGTGAGAGAGAAGAGAGGAGAGGAGTAAGAGAGAGAGGAGAGGAGAAAAGCTAAATTAGATGAGTAAAATATTGAACACCGCATCACATAGCAGATCATCAGAGATATTCAGCAGCAGATTTGGTTCACATCTCCAGTGGTCTCTTCTCCACCCAGACACAAACACAGCAGCACTGCAGACTCACTGAAACGTCTCCAGCTCATGGCTAGATCATAGCTGCTGTCTCAGAGCTCTGTCCCTTCAGGTGGGCACTTCTGTGAGCATCCGTTAGAGGCCACTGGTGGCACATGCGCTCCGCTGACAGAGCTGAACCCATGACCTCTGCTCCATGAGGACAGGAGAGGGACAAGCTACGCTAAGGACACTCAGCTGGCACAATGTGCTCGTCTGTTGTGAGCCGAGGGTTGGGACACGCTGCACACTGCAAATAAAAACTGATGTCTCAGGCAGAGAGAGCAACACTAGCACTACCCTGCTAGATAATGAACCAAGCTACCCCCCTGGCTGACCCCATCAGGTCTGATGTTTGTGATAGGGTCTTAACAGTTCAAACCAGTGACTTTTGAGGGGGGATTTTTACATGTTAGCAAGAGGACCTGACCTTTGACCTCAGATAAGACCTGTGATGTCAGTGAGGGAGTTACACCTGACAGGTCTAAAGGTGATAGTGGAGAGGTATCTTACCAGGATGTCACACTTCCCGGGAAAGAAGCGCTCGGGTATCCTAGCGGCGTAGAGCCCTGCGCCGGTGATGTACATCGCCCCCATCAAGTAAAACCACCCCATCTGTCCCACTGTGGTCGCCTTCACGAAACCCTCCTCAATGGTGAAATGCATTGTGGGAACAATGCCGCTCAGTCCCAGACCCATAAATACACCTGTGGAGACACACACACACACACACACTGTTGGGTTTGATCTTGTGGTACAGTCTATGCATGCAACATTACTTCCATGTCACCACACTACAGGTGCAGTGAACATCACCTATAAATTCACTAACCAAGCTCAACCTTTAAATTCATGTAGCCCAATGTGCTGTACGTGGGCCCTAACTGAGAGTGCTTCTCCCTGCTCCAGTATGCCCCACTGGCCCTAACTGAGAGTGCTTCTCCCTGCTCCAGTATGCCCCATGCCCTAACTGAGAGTGCTTCTCCCTGCTCCAGTATGCCCCACTGGCCCTAACTGAGAGTGCTTCTCCCTGCTCCAGTATGCCCCACTGGCCCTAACTGAGAGTGCTTCTCCCTGCTCCAGTATGCCCCACTGGCCCTAACTGAGAGTGCTTCTCCCTGCTCCAGTATGCCCCACTGGCCCTAACTGAGAGTGCTTCTCCCTGCTCCAGTATGCCCCACTGGCCCTAACTGAGAGTGCTTCTCCCTGCTCCAGTATGCCCCACTGGCCCTAACTGAGAGTGCTTCTCCCTGCTCCAGTATGCCCCACTGGCCCTAACTGAGAGTGCTTCTCCCTGCTCCAGTATGCCCCACTGGCCCTAACTGAGAGTGCTTCTCCCTGCTCCAGTATGCCCCACTGGCCCTAACTGAGAGTGCTTCTCCCTGCTCCAGTATGCCCCACTGGCCCTAACTGAGAGTGCTTCTCCCTGCTCCAGTATGCCCCACTGGCCCTAACTGAGAGTGCTTCTCCCTGCTCCAGTATGCCCCACTGGCCCTAACTGAGAGTGCTTCTCCCTGCTCCAGTATGCCCCACTGGCCCTAACTGAGAGTGCTTCTCCCTGCTCCAGTATGCCCCACTGGCCCTAACTGAGAGTGCTTCTCCCTGCTCCAGTATGCCCCACTGGCCCTAACTGAGAGTGCTTCTCCCTGCTCCAGTATGCCCCACTGGCCCTAACTGAGAGTGCTTCTCCCTGCTCCAGTATGCCCCACTGGCCCTAACTGAGAGTGCTTCTCCCTGCTCCAGTATGCCCCACTGGCCCTAACTGAGAGTGCTTCTCCCTGCTCCAGTATGCCCCACTGGCCCTAACTGAGAGTGCTTCTCCCTGCTCCAGTATGCCCCACTGGCCCTAACTGAGAGTGCTTCTCCCTGCTCCAGTATGCCCCACTGGCCCTAACTGAGAGTGCTTCTCCCTGCTCCAGTATGCCCCACTGGCCCTAACTGAGAGTGCTTCTCCCTGCTCCAGTATGCCCCACTGGCCCTAACTGAGAGTGCTTCTCCCTGCTCCAGTATGCCCCACTGGCCCTAACTGAGAGTGCTTCTCCCTGCTCCAGTATGCCCCACTGGCCCTAACTGAGAGTGCTTCTCCCTGCTCCAGTATGCCCCACTGGCCCTAACTGAGAGTGCTTCTCCCTGCTCCAGTATGCCCCATGACCCCTAACTGAGAGTGTTTCTCCCTGCTCCAGTATGCCCCACTGGCCCTAACTGAGAGTGTGTTTCTCCCTGCTCCAGTACGCCCCACTGGCCCTAACTGAGAGACTGTTTCTCGCTGCTCCTTTAATTATTTACACACCTAGGCCAGGGCCATTCACCATGAGTGGTCTCCATGGCGATGACTGTGGTCAGGTTCCAACCACAAAGCCAGCTGCTGTGAGCTCGACATACTGTGACATGACTCTCAGGGAGGTACTGTGTGTGTGTGAGTGAGTGAGTGGTGTGTGTGTGTGTGTGTGTGTGTGTGTGTGCGTGTGCGTGTGCGTGTGAATGATCAGTGCACAAATGCAATTAACTGGCTGATCTATCTCTTGATCCCTCTACATCCTATGTTGTTTCCAGTACATAAGAGAAGCCGGCTGTCTGTCTTTCTGTGCGCGTGTGTGTGTGTGTGTGTGTGTGTGTGTATACCAGCTCTGGTGGGTCGGTGTCGTGGCGTGGAGAAGCGGTCCCACTGGGCGACGATGATGGCGGCAATGCCGAGCACACACACGATGGAGAGGTAGATGAGGCGCGGCTGAGGGGAGCAGTAGAATGAATAGTAGAGCCACGGGACAAACGAACCCATGATCAGCAGAGCAATGCCCGAGTAGTCCAGCCTACACACACACACACACACACACACACACACACACACACACACACACACACACACACACAATAAGTGGGGGGAACAGAAATCCAGAATCACAGCACACAGCCTACCTGTGCCTGACCATATTCTCTCTCTCTCTCTTTCACGCACAGACGCACACACACACACACACACACACAGCTCCCTCACTTGGAGAAGGTGCGAGAGACTTTCTCAGAGTGGCAGTAGACGGTGTGGAAGAGCCAAGAGAAGCTGAGGCAGAGGACGGCCCCCAGGAAGAACATGCCGAACACCACCTTCTCCTGCAGCGGAGCCATGAAGTACATGTTGGGCCGCAGCATCGTCAGCGTGCCCAGACACAGGAACAGAATCAGACCTGCGGGGGAACAAAACACACACACACACACACACACACACACACACACACACACACACACACACACACACAACACACAGACACACACACACAGAAAGTCAGGATCACCAGACACAGGAAGGAGACCAGGCCTGTAGAAGAAAGCATTCAGCTCAACCAAATTTACAATTACATTTATGCATTTTATCCAGAACGACTTACACTTGTCAACTACCAATTAGTTCAGGGCCAGTCACCCATTAGAGTCTGGGTTAAGTGCCGTGCTCAAGGGCACAACAGGGGCAACCGATATTCAGACCCACAATGTCCAGGCAACTAGCATGCTAGCTAGGTCCCTAACTACAACTCTACCAGCGCCCAGATAGCACTAGCTCACTATTCACAGAGACCATTAACTACAACTCTACCAGCGCCCAGATAGCACTAGCTCACTATTCACAGAGACCATTTTCATCTCGATGTGATTCAGAACTTAAAAAGGCCATACTGCTGGTTCATACAGTATGCATGCATGCAGACATCAAGGCATGTTTGTGTGTCCATCTGTGTCCTTTCAACGTGTAAATAGTGTTTGTGCATGTCTGCGTGTACATGTGCAACAGAATAAGAATGTGTGTGTGTGTCACATATGTGCACGTGTGTGTGTTCTACCCAGCAGGTGTGTCCAGATGTTGCCGGTCTCGGTGTGGATCCTAAAGATGCTTCCGAAGCAGGCTCTGAAGGAGGGCATGGGGGGGCGGTGCCCGTGCAGGAGGTAGTCGTTATCCTTCAGCCACTCTGGCAGCACGTGGAATGGGATCACACGCCAACGGCCCTCCCACACCTCTCACACACACACACACACACACGACCAGTTTAACATCTACATACACTGAATTGAGCTAATTCACACTGGACAAAATACACACACATAATCAGTTATATATATATAATATCTATATACACTAAATTGAGCATATTCACACTAGATAAAATACACCACACACACACACACACACACAATCAGTTTAATATCTATATACACTTATAAATTGAGCTAATTCACACTGGATAAAATACACATACACACTTACACTCACACTCACACTCAGCTATGCATACATAGTGACATACATATCAGATAGCAATGGCTAAACTAGCACTACACACGCACGTGCGCGCACACACACACACACACACGTGCAAGCTACCTTGTGCACAAACTCCTCCATCTTCTCCATGGCATGGTGGGCCTGCAGGGGTAGCGTGAGGACCTCCCCCACCTCACCATCCTCATCCTCCTCATCAGCAAGGCCTGCAGCCCCCTGGGATAGCAACACACACACACAAGAAAATTAGTACACACACTAACACAGCTGTCTCACCAAATAAGCACCACACACACATACACCTCTCCCATCAACACTCTTCACACCTGCCATAACACCAATATAAAGCTAAGCAGCTACCTGGTGTGTGTGTGTGTGTATACATGCATCTGAGCGTACATCGTAGGACATTGTCTAAAGCAGGGATACTCATTGCGCGGCTCGTCAAGCTATATTTGGAGGCTCGCAAGCCTATGACATTAAGAATATGATAACACAGCCAATACGCTTTTAAAATGCACGACATAGACATACAATGAACACAGTCCTCTGCATAGTATAAATTATATAATAAATCATTAAATAATATAAATTACGAAGTATAAAAGTATAAATTACGACCTTTAGCTTCCTAAAGGGACCACCGTAGGTTACCTAGCAACGCACCCCACCATTGTTTACCGTCAGCGTCAACGTTGGTCTGCACAAGTGCAGCGCGAGGCCACCTGATGTCACACATCAGAAAATGGATCGTTTTGTAATGAAAAAAGACAGAACACATCAGATGCAACTGATGAAAAAACACGGGACACAGAGTCCGAGAAACATGCAGACCCCGACGAGGGTACAAGCAGCAGCCGAACGGGAAGTTTTCAGAGTTAAAAAAGGAAGGGGCGAAGTATACAAAATGAACACAGGAAATTTCAAGATAAATGGTATGTTGACGTATATGTGGCAGCTCGCCAACTGATTTTGCTCTCATAATGTGGCTCTTCTGAAAAAAAATGTAAGCCCGTGGAGGTAACTCCGTGTAAGTAAATGCAGGTTCTGTAAATACGGTAAGTGTGTGTGTGTGTGTGTGTGTGTGTCATTAGTGGCCCCACCTCTGAGGCGAACCCTTTGCTCCCCCCAGGCTGGTCGGCCTCCTCCAGCAGTGGTCCAAGCTCCATCAGCTCCACGTGGGCCGGGATGTGGCACTCCTCTGAGATTCGGCAGTCTGCATCACTCGCAGACCCGTTGCGGGCTGACATAGGTAGACTAGGCCCGCGCAGCGCGTCTCCTCTCTCTATGGCCTGATGAAGCTACACACTTCAGATTCAACTGTGAAGGGACCAGAGCATCTTAGATATGTACACTGGTGTACAACCACCATATTGTCATCACCAGAACATTCTCAAGTGTGAAACCCAATAACCACAAAACACACACACACACACACACACAGAGGATGACAACCTCTCTGACTCTACTGTGGAGCTGGTTGCTGGATTTACCTGAAACCAGGGGCCAGGCGCGGAGGCGGGTCTAGTGGTCCCACCTGCAAATCGCTTTACGGTCTTGCATTCAAACTGGGACAAAAACAAAAACAGTGTGATAGATTAAAAGAAGTTCCATCTGACAACAACACCTAGACAAACATTTAATACGCAGTAAATTTCTACATGACAACTAACAGTACATGATGATAGCGTTACAAGAATCAAAAAGTCCTCTGAGAGCGTAGCTGGGATGCTGGACCCATCGGAACATCGGCTAGCAAAACGGCTATTAGCGCAGATGCTTTCAAACAAAGCATCCATCATCTATGCTGACAATGTTGTGTCAGTCAATGGAAACAGATGCTCTTGTTTAAACGACACACTGACTTTACGTCATATTTAAAATTATGGTCCAGATGTAGTCACATCTGTCAACCTTATACCGTTATAGTTAGATAGCAAGCGTTTACGAAATGACGGGATAGCCAGGGTAACCCGCTAGCTTGGTGGCTAACCTTAGCTACTGGCTAGATTATTGAAAGCTAATGTGCACCACAAATCCAGCAAACCAACAGAAAAAACTGTCGCTCGACTATTCGTGTTAACAAAGCATAAAATACTCCATAATGACGAGAGTCGGCTTTGCTAGCACGACGGTAGTACAATCAACACAAGATGATGATTTGATGAAAGAAGCCCGTTACATACCTTGTTCTCTAAACAGTGGGATGAAATATGACCGCTTCCGGATTCTGACAAAAACAAGCCGAGCGGCCACTGAACACCTCTAATGAAGAGCGAAGTCTACATCAGGCAGCGAGTTTAAACTGGCTTGCTGTTGTTTAATGGGCAACGACGCACTGGCGCCATCTGTTGGCCAGTTCACTGTGTATGATTTATACCTCATCATAAAAAAGACATTTTCGAAACTGCTACGGGTTGTTACAATTCAGTTTGTTCTGAATAAATCAAGTGCTACTCACTGGAATTTACTCATAATGAATGTCGTTTTCTTGTCAAACTATTTGTAACATGACCAAAACCATATGACACATTAATTTTTATGTCATATAAAATGTTTGAGTTACGCAACTTCATTTGTAAAATCTCCGTAAATCTGTGTCTGTATGTGGGCCAGCCTGGTCACATTCGATCTGCACGTGGGCACACTCCCGTGAAGCCTCGCTCATTTTCCACCCTTCCTCCCATCTCCATCTCCAGGCCAGCGCCCGTCAGGCTCCAATCCCAGCTAATCCCTAATCCCCCCAACAAAGGGTCCGTGGCGTGGGCACTGCAAACAGATTAGACTACATCTCAACTCCCGCTCTGCTCACAGCCGAGCCAACCAGTCAGCTGCTCCACTCCACCTCGTCTCGTGACTGCTCCCACGCCGCTCCAATGGTACACACACAACACACACTCAACGCGCACAGACATAACACACACACACACAAACACAGTGGGCTCAGGTTAGTTGGGACACTGCAATGTGTCCATCGAGTGTGTTTTAGGCAGAGTCTACAGCGCCTACGTGTTTTGGGCAGCAGAATAGTGTGAACCATCACTGGAGCTCTGACGCAACCAACAAGGGCACATAGCATACAGTTTAACACATGGTACATAGTTTAACATGTACAGCAACTCAAATCTTTAATCTCTGCTTTTAATAATCATTAAAGTGTCCCTGTGCATACTGTGTGCTGTGTAAGTCTACGGGCGACAGGATTTGCTTTGCTGGGAATAGGATCAAATAAGAACAATGCACCCTCTCTACATTTATTGTTGGCCTGCCAAGACTGCCTGCTTGCCTCCAGTGAGCTAAAACGACTACACCAGAAAGGCCTAAATGGAACAGCTAACATGAACACACACAGGAGAGATGCAGGACAGAATCATCTGAACACACGCTGATGATGGCCTAGCACGGAAGTGTGTTTGTTGTTACTGGACAAAGTCCAATGAACCGGGGACATAAAAAGAAGAAGAGAGTGTTTTTTTGAAGTTTAATTAAATCATCTGAAGAACAACCAGCAGCCATTCCTCAAACGACAGTTTATTTCTCTCTCAAGCCTCTGCAGTGCCGTGAGGCCGTGAGATCGGAGCATTGCTTGGCAGTGCGGCTGCACAGAGCTTCTTTTGCAAAAACAAGAAAACATACAACTCATGCCATGCATGTTAAGAAAGGTTTCCCTGCACACAGAGACATAATAGCAACAACTGGTCTGACCACACACACTCTTACACGCGCGCACACGCACACGCACACGCACACACCTGACAGAGAGGCTTCGGACATCATGTTTGTGGTGCCAGAAGCATAAGGCAATTTTTAAGGATTGTCAGAAGAGCAGCCAGGGACACTGTGGCAGATTCACACAAATCAACACACTTCAGGCCAGCAGGTCAGGTATACAACACACACACACACACACACACACACACAACCTCTAGAACAGTAGGTCTGCAACATGACACACACACAGACACAAAGGTAGACAGACATGATGCACACAACAGACTCCACACTAACAGCTCAAACATAGCACACTTGTACAACGCACTCCATGACAGCAGGCTTACAACACAAAAAACACACACACACAAACACACACACACACACAGCATATGTAACACCAATTGGTCTCTACCACAACAAACACACAACACACTCCATGCCAGCTGGTCCACAACACAACCCACACACCCACACACTCCACAGCCTCGCCTTCATGGTGTGTGTGTGTGTGTAGGGGATCCTCTAGCTGTACAGAACCACCAGGACCAGCAGAGAGGAGATTCAGTTCTACTGCTTGCTTTTTCCCTCCTCCTCTGTCCCTGTCACTGCATCCCTCTCTCTCTCTCTCCCTCTCACACACACACACACACAATTCTCTGTTCCTCTGGTGTAATATGCCATCTGAGTGGGTGATCCAGTCTGGGCATGGGCTGTAAGAAACCTTTCAGAGCCTGTGCAGAAAGCAGAGCTCTCAGCTCGTCTTTGGGGTGCATTTACAATAAGGCCCTGAAGAGGGCGCCAGTGGGACACCAAACAGTTGTTGCAAAGCAGCGCCACTCCAAGGCTTAGGCTCTCAGTTCAACCAATCACCACCCAGGCTGAGTTAATGGCTGAACCCAACCTGAACACTCATGGGATGAAGGTCAGCTAAAGCGCCAGTCTGGAGCTCTTCCAACCACAGCCCTGCTGTCGGAGTTCAATGAGTGCACTTGGCAGGAAGAGAAATGAGAGAATTTGAAACAACATAGACCAAACAACACACCCTAAGCTCACGCTAACTGAATGGTCCTGTAGGAAATCAAACTGCAAGTGAACGTATGGTGTCATTCACTTAAGATAAACTGCCGGTCCATATTCAGTCTCTGTTGTACCAAATAATCTCTAATTCACTTAAGATAAACTGCCGGTCCATATTCAGTCTCTGTTGTACCAAATAATCTTGCTGTTCTTCCTCCTGACAGCACGGTTGAAAGAACTATGGTTGGAACAACTCTGAACCATCGCTGTCCTCAAAGTCCTTGAGCATTCAGGGGACACACACTTGGGAGTGTGTGTGTGGGGGGGGGCACTGATTGGCTGAGCTGAGTTCCTGGGGCGTGGCCACTAGTAGGCGAAGCGTTGGCTGTGGCGATAGCCCAGCTTGTCCAGGTTGGGGTTGCAGGCGAACTGGATCATCGGCGGCGGGCCGCACATGAGGACCAGGCACTCATCGCTGGCAGGGGGCAGGTGCTCCTGGATCATATCCGCACTGATGAAGCCCTGGCTGTACTCCCAGCCTAAACAACAACAACCACCACTCAGATAAACATACAGGAGACACTGCACAACCTAGTAGTTCAGCCAGTCAGTGTTAATGTGTCTGCGCGTGTGTGTATGCATGTGTGTGCGCGTGTATGCGTGTGTGTGTGTGTGTGTGTATCCACGTGCACATGTGTGTGTGTGTTTTTATGTATGCGTGTGTGTACCTTCAGGGGCAAGGTCGACAGTAAACCACAGTTTGAAACGGTCTGGGTGCCTGGCTTGAATCTCCTCCAGCTCATCTCGAAGCAGAATGTCCTTCTCAGTCTACCCAGCAACACACACATACACACACACACACACACACACACACACACACACACACACACATACAGAGCAGACTAGAGTTCAAAAGCAGTGTATTACAGTGCTCAACAGTGCTGAGGCCTCATGCAATAGGCCACATGCAGTCTGGTTAACAGAAAGAAAAACATACACACACACACACACACACACACACACACACACCGCAGGCATGCAGACACACCTGGTTGGCGAAGAGCAGGTGGCATGTGGTGCGGTCACTGGGGTCCTTAATGATGGCCCTCACCAGCTGCAACATGGGAGTGATGCCTACACACAGGAGGAGCGAAATGACATTACACACACACACACACACACACACACACACACACACGCGCCACACGCGCACACACACACACACGTGCACACGCGCACGCACACACACACACACACACACACACACACACAGTGATGTAACAAACTTCTTGACCTCACCTGTTCCCCCAGCAATGAGTCCCAGCGAGGAGGTGGACTTAGTCTCAGGGGGAGACTTCTTATCCGGCTGCACTGAAAACATACCTGGGGGACGGAGGGACAGGGTTAAAATCAGTGCACACCTGGGGGACGGAGGGACAGAGTTAAAGTCAGTGCACACCTGGGGGACGGAGGGACAGAGTTAAAGTCAGTGCACACCTGGGGGACGGAGGGACAGGGTTAAAGTCAGTGCACACCTGGGGGACAGAGTAGTCAGTGCACCGGGGAGGGGACAGGGTTAAAGTCAGTGCACACCTGGGGGATGGAGGGACAGAGTTAAAGTCAGTGCACACCTGGGGGACGGAGGCACAGAGTTAAAGTCAGTGCACACCAGAGAGACTGCAGAAGACTGATCAGGACCCCGGCTGTCCACTATTGTCTTCAGATGGTCTTCTAGAGTTTCCTGCGGTAACTAGAAAATTTGCGCTGCACCGATGGTTAACAACGAGTTGTATTCTGCTGTAGCCTGCGTGAAAATACCTCTGGCTGGCAGTAGTGAAGTTCATCTTTCCAGACATCTACTTTGTATCTGTAAACAAACCACCTTTGAACATATACTGTCTCTGATAAGCTCTGAGTTCAGTAGCAGTGTGTGTTGCCTGCATCTTATTGTGACACATAAACATCCAGCTTCAATCTCAGCAAGCAAAGAATAGCCGTTTGCTTGAAGTAGAATATTTATGCACGTAAACTTATCACTGTTATCAACACATTGTTCCCAGCTGGTTCAGCAGTGGGAAAACTGCGCTGCTTTGATCATTTCCGTGTGTTTGGCCTCCACTTCTAAGCTGTAGTGATTTCATTTCTCCTGTAATATTCAGCACAGTGCACTCACAGACATTTCACTGAAACACGGCATGGAGTAAAATTCTGCACAGTGCACTCACAGACATTTCACTGAAACACGGCATGGAGTCGGCTCCATCGCGGGGAGATAAAAAATAATCATTTAAAAAGAGAAAGAAATCCAGTGTGTATAACAGACACTGCTGAATGCATCACACTGAATGGCCATGTAGCTCTTTATGAACAAACAGGATGACAGGATGGACATCAGTGACTCGTTGTGTCACTTAACTAGTTATTATCTATTTCATATCCATAAAAGTGATACAGATGAAATCCATGAGAGTGAAGACTTTCAGTCCCCTGCTTGTTCATTCCCAGACAAACGCCTGGATTACTGAAAGTAGCCCAGTGTTGCATTTGCTCTTACATTAGCGCTGTGACGCTTCTCCTGGATAATAGAAACCACAAACAGTGGTTGACGTGGGGTCAGATAGCACAGGCAATGGCTAGTGAGTAGGGAGTAATTAGTTGTGACTCAGATCAGAGCTAATGAGGGGTGGATGAGGCCCTAACCCACCCTGGATTAGTACAGGCTCAGACTCACACTGTCTGAAGGACTTAGAGCTTCAACAGCACCAACAGTGGCAGCCTCTGGGATGTGGTACAGAAATACTCATCAGTCACTGAAGAGGCCCACAAGAGACCCTTACCTACACCACTACCAGCACCCAGTGATGTCACCCATACACAATTAAACCAAAACACTCAGAGAAGCACTGCATCCAGAGACTGGACTCTCAGAGAAGCACTGCATCCAGAGACTGGACTCACAGAAGGAGCACTGCATCCAGAGACTGGACTCACAGAAGGAGCACTGCATCCAGAGGCTGGACTCTCAGAACGAGCACTGCATCCAGAGACTGGACTCACAGAGAAGCACTGCATCCAGAGGCTGGACTCTCAGAGAAGCACTGCATCCAGAGACTGGACTCTCAGAACGAGCACTGCATCCAGAGACTGGACTCTCAGAGAAGCACTGCATCCAGAGACTGGACTCTCAGAGAAGCACTGCATCCAGAGACTGCACTCTCAGAACGAGCACTGCATCCAGAGACTGGACTCTCAGAGAAGCACTGCATCCAGAGACTGGACTCTCAGAGAAGCACTGCATCCAGAGACTGGACTCACAGAAGGAGCACTGCATCCAGAGACTGGACTCACAGAGAAGCACTGCATCCAGAGGCTGGACTCTCAGAGAAGCACTGCATCCAGAGACTGGACTCTCAGAGAAGCACTGCATCCAGAGACTGGACTCTCAGAACGAGCACTGCATCCAGAGACTGGACTCTCAGAGAAGCACTGCATCCAGAGACTGGACTCTCAGAGAAGCACTGCATCCAGAGACTGCACTCTCAGAACGAGCACTGCATCCAGAGACTGGACTCTCAGAGAAGCACTGCATCCAGAGACTGGACTCTCAGAGAAGCACTGCATCCAGAGACTGGACTCACAGAAGGAGCACTGCATCCAGAGACTGGACTCTCAGAACGAGCACTGCATCCAGAGACTGGACTCTCAGAGAAGCACTGCATCCAGAGACTGGACTCTCAGAACGAGCACTGCATCCAGAGACTGGACTCACAGAAGGAGCACTGCATCCAGAGACTGGACTCTCAGAGAAGCACTGCATCCAGAGGCTGGACTCTCAGAGAAGCACTGCATCCAGAGACTGGACTCTCAGAAGGAGCACCTCTGCTATGGCCCTGTATATGTTAGATAATGAGGAGCTTGTTTCACCTGTGCTTAATGTGATACTGTGGAGCAATTCCAGCCTGCAAATGCTGTCCTTAGGAAGGAGAATGAGAGAATATGAAACAACATGGACCACATAGTGAACCAGCTGCTGATGCTAAGTGAATGGTACCATGTGTAATGACAGTAAAAGTTTATGATGTCATTTAGTTAGCGTTAGCTGCTTGCTCGCTATTCGCTCTCTGTTGTACAACATTCTCTCGTTCTCCTTCCTATCACAGCACTCTGCAAGCCTGTACAGCAGGGCTGTGACTGGAAAGCCTGTACAGCAGGGCTGTGACTGGAAAGCCTGTACAGCAGGGCTGTGACTGGAAAGCCTGTACAGCAGGGCTGTGACTGGAAAGCCTGTACAGCAGGGCTGTGACTGGAGGGCTGTGACTGGAGGGCTGTGACTGGAAAGCCTGTACAGCAGGGCTGTGACTGCAGGGCTGTGACTGGAAAGCCTGTACAGCAGGGCTATGACTGGAAAGCCTGTACAGCAGGGCTGTGACTGGAATTTCTCCGCATTAAGGACAATATTTAATGTGTCCGCTGGCCCTTGTACTGGCAAAGCCTATACAGCAGGGCTATGGCTGGAATTTCTCCGCATTAAGGACAATATTTAATGTGTCCAACTATACACGTGTCATTATTGTCTCATCTAAAATCTGAAACCAGATCTCTGACATGTGCCAATGGGTTTAGTGACTGAAGAGTGACTCTACTGAAGTGCCTCTAGTTGAGGGTAGGTGTGTTAATGTGAGACACACACCGTTGCCCTTGTACTCCAGGAGTCCTCCAGGGCCTCTGAAGTCAATGACGTCTCCCACACGCAGACTCTCCAGGTACTGGGACATCTTCCCCCCCTCCGGGAACTTGGGGTGCACGTTCCGGAAGTAGATCTGGGGTTGGAATGAGGTCACAGGGTCAGAACTAGAGTAGCAATGATATAGGTGGGATCACTTCCCTGGACGACTGATTCTGAGAATGATAAAAGGCTGAGAACCAATCAGAAGCCATTACATTTTAGACATTACATTCCGTGACATGAGGAGAGACGTTTATTTTCAGTTTGGAAACTAATATTGTTATAGTTAAAGTCATATTTATAGCTTTAGTTTCTGGCCTGAATGGCCCTTAAAAAATTGCAATAAGTGAATTTTGAGGGTATTTTTCTGAAACCATACCTCAGCACTGAGTACTAAACTAGTCGGAGATCAATTCAGTAGTTGACAGCTGAGTGATACAGGACTAATTAGGCTGCTCAATGTTGGATTATGCATGCCGTTACAATCAGAAACTCCTGTTTCTAAACAGCCATCACTGTTGGAGAAGAATTTGATTGTTTTCTTAGGGAGGAGATTTGTTTGTACAGTCATTGAGGATGACAAACACAAACTCTGTATCGCTGCAACCACCAGTAAGTCTTGAGTGCAGTCAGACCTGCATGATTAAAATAATCATAAATATATTAAATGCAATAAAACTACATCATTCCTACCTTCACGACCAAGTCAACAAATCCTTTGTCGTCGTCACTGGAGACAGGAGTGTATGGGCGCACCACCAGGTTACCATCGATACGAGCAGACAGGTACACGTGCTTACCTGGAGGACATACCAGGGGCTCAGAAACAAGATCACACACATCCACAACCTACCACCCCCCCCGCCCCCCCGCCCCCCACCACAACCTACATCCATAACCTACTAATCACATCCAGAATCTACTCATCACAAGCATATGACTACATCCACACTACTCTCCTTTCATACTATTCTACACCCTACACCGCATCCATCTCACATCCGTCTGTCACTCCACACTCCTTCCTCCACACTCACCCACTGGGAGGCCGAGGACGTGCTCCTCACTGGGCAGGGCAAAGCGGAACTTACGAGTGTCATGACTAATCACCTGCAAGAGATGCATGCACAGAAGCACAGAAGCACACACACACACACACGCATAAAGATCAGAATGGCTGAATAGCACAAAAATCTGCATGTTGTGAACACCACCCAGGGCACACAGCTGAAAATGTGGCCAAGCAGACTCTGTGTTTATTTCAGAACATCACTGTATCTCACACACACACACCCAGAGCCACACACACACATCCTCCAAATCAAACATCAGAATCCACTGAAATGTTTACAGCTCAAAATGAACTTGGGTGTGTATTTAATCAGAATGGCCAGTCGGCACGATACATTTAGTCCACAATTATGTGCTATAACGAGCGCGGCCTACACACACACACACACACACACACACACACACACACACACACACACACAAGCATGGAATCATAATCATCCTGGAAAAGTAGCCTTCATTACCTCTTTGTCGATGAGTCTCAGTGGGTATTTGACTGAAGGGTCCTGCAGGGTGACTAAAGGTTTCTTCCTCCTGCCCAGGAAGTAATAGCCCAGCGCAATGCCCGCTGTAGTGACCAGCACCACTCCCGCAGTCACCACGGCTGCTGTGGACTTCAAACAGGAAAACACAAACACACACTTCGGTACAGACCTATGGTGCTGATGGCTTCTTATTCGCCTTTAGCGATAAACAACAACCGAAATAGCGTTCCTACAGTCATTTTCAAAAGGGTTTCCTGCATACGAGTTAAAAGACATATCCAGACAGGCCTAATTGGATTTAATTGTGGGTCCATAGGCAACATTTTAAACTCGTTTTTTCTTTTTTCCTCCCAGGATTTCCAGAGCTAGCTGACTTGTAGGTGATTACGTGGATGGAATTCACAAGGTGTTTAGTTATTTAACAACCTTACCGACAACTTGCCTTGATCCTCCTTGAACAATCAGTTAACGTTACATTACCTAACACTGGATGGTCAAATGTCAAGTTGTCTCCAGGGTCTGGAAACAGGCTACGTTACAGCCTGCTAATGTCAGAAAACTAAGCAACGTAGCTCCATACTTAACACATGACTTAAAGCCTGCTTACCACGGCGTATTTCATGTTATTCCTTAGTTAACGTTAGTCCACTCGTCAAAAAAGACGACCTGAACCTGCCGTTTCCCACCGCTGTGTCAGTTATTATGAGTACGTCTTTGCTAGCTGCCTGTCAGTTGACTCAACCCTATTACATAGTCACGGTTGCGCTAGAAGTGCGCATAAAATTATATACAGAAGTTAAAACCGCAGAGAGCAAGGACCATCCAGAGTATTGTGTGATCTAATGTTTATTCTGGGTACTCACGCCCCAGCCTTCATGGAAAAAAGTACTCAACATTTTACAGTGGCAAGGAACACCCACACACCATTAAAATATCTCAAGGAAAATGCTGGAAAGTGTTCATGGTATATCTGCACTTACAGAGTGAAACGGGTGTGGCACAGATGTCTTATGACTTGACACCATCTTATCTTATACAAGAAATACCTGAGAAAGAAAATAACTATCTGGACAAGCACCATTTATAAAACCCCCAAACTTTTTGTTTCCAATCATCTTTAGAAAAAAACTGCATAATCAATATGCTTCATTATAGTACGACTGTACTTGAATAAGTGCCAAGACATTGCCCTTTAAATTAATGAAGCATAGCCTAAAATACTGTGTTTGTCCAATGTAGGCTGTGAAACTGGCCAACAGAAAAGTACATGGTTGTGTCAGTTGTTTCTCCCTCTGTAGCGGGGCAGGGTAACGTTAGCAGTAGCACCTGCACAGTGGCTGGTCTGCTCACATCACAGCCGCTCTGGGCTTTAGCCTGACTGAGGAGGCTCATTAGAGCTCAGCTGAGGATCTTCTTGACATAGTTGCGGACGTTGACGTGGAGCTGGTGGGCCGTGCTGGAGAAGATGTCAGTGGCCAGAGCACGCGTCTCCTCAGAGCCCCCCCACAGGGCGCGATACACTGGCAGAGTGTACTTCTGCTTGCCCTGAGGACACACGGAGACACACACACACACACACACACACACACACACACACACACACACCTACCTGTAAGTCATCTGAAGACAAATGAGTCATGTCTTGTTTTCATATGCTTTGTTTTGTTTGTGTGTGTGTGTGGGGGGGGGGGGGGTAGGTAGGTAGGTAGGTGCGCACCTGTGAGGTGAGGAAGTTGCGGATGTGCTGGTAACCAGGCTGGTGCTGGTTCTTGGCAATGATCTGAGCCCAGCGTAACCGCAGTTCAGCGTTACTTGACTCCACGATGTGCAGGTACTGCACCGACAACTTCTTTATGTTGCCTTAGTAACACAAGACACATATGGCACACATCAGAAATTAGCTAGAATTTAGCTAGCTGTTTTGGAACTAGTTCTTCATAATCAATATGTTTAATCTATTTAAATGCTTTAGCATCTAAATCTTTCTATCATTATTGGATCAATGAGTCATGGCCAAGCAGCCTGTAACAGATGCAAGCATTGAACTGAAGTGAACAAACATTAAGAGCCCCTCAGGCCTGACAGCCTTAGTGACCCCACCCTCTGGAAGTGGTGACTTCTCCAAAATCTTCTCCAGGAAATAGACGGTCTGATAGGTCTTCCAAGGCTTGATGTCCACCTGGCAATGGCAACAGGGTCCAGGACTGGCCCCGCCCACATCTCCGCCAGCTGCTCCGCGGGTTTCATTAGGCTCTGACCTGCAGACAGGTCCGGCAGGTACGGTGGCCAGCCAGGAACATTCAGCCATGTGTCAAACTCCAGACCTGTCCAAGACACCAAGACACATCAGACACACAGAGCCATCTGCCTCCTGGGGACGGAGACTCCATCCTACACACACATGCAGCTAAACCAACACCCAGTCAGGTCCTGAGCATCAGTAGATTAGATTGTGGCTCTGGTGTCTGGTCTGGGTCAATGTCTGGCCAAGCTTACACTAGGCTTTAGGGGAGACTGAGCACCTGGCAACAGCTCCCCCTGGAGGTCAGAAAGAGGCATTCAGGACATAGATCAGGAACTGAGTTACCCTTGATCTGGTGCACACATTTCTTCTTCAGCTCAGGGAAGTATTCCAGGAAGAACTCCAGCGTGTCTTCAGACATCACACTGCAGAACTTGAACTTGTCCACATAGGCCTGAGAAACATAGGTCAAAGGTCACTATGACATCACAAGCTGCAGATCCAAGGTGACCCATCAAAGGAATATAGGGTGTAACCTGAAGCAAACATCATACAGCGACAGAGATGTGAGGAGGAGTGTAGATGGGTGTGTTTGTGTGTGTGTGTGTGTGTTTGGATGGGTATGAGTGTGTGTGTGAGTGTACTGATGGGTATGATAGTGTGTGTGGGCATAGATGGGTATGAGTGTCTGTGTGACATGCAGGAGAGTGTGTTACCCGCAGGAAGGCGTCGAAGCGGCTCTGATCGCCCACCAGGTGCGCAAGGTACGAGACGAAGCAGAAGCCTTTTTCATAGGGTGTCTCATTGTACGTGTCATCAGGGTCCACTCCTACACCCCCGCCCCCGTCACACACACACACACACACACAAACAATAGCACAGATACAAAACGCAGTCAGAGGTGGATATTTATTTAATCTATGGGGTGTAGCTTTTGGGTATAGCTGACAATTGGCCTTCAGCTATTGATAGCAATGGGCCAATAAAGAGTATAGGGCCAGTCTATTCAAACCAATGACATGCACACATGTGCACAGTCCACCATGCCACAGCAGTGTCTGTGCTGAAAGGGGTTGACCTAGCATGGAGAAAACTACCAACAAAGGACCTCTAGCATAACATGGAGGGAGGCAATAACACAAAGGAGGGCTGTAGCATGTCTGCAGCTCAACACAAAGGAGGACCCTAATTCTAGCACAGCACTGAGGACAGTTAGAATGTTCTGTCCAAATATGGATATTCCACAAGACCACAAACACCACAGAAACTCTGTCATACATCTACTACCATTACTACTAAAGCTGTGTGTGTGTGTGTGTGTGTGTGTGTGTGTGTGTGTGTGTGTACCTGGCTTGATTTTGACACGAAGTTTGTTGAGTGGATGGTCCTCTCCAGTGTTGTCTATGTGCTGCTTCAGGAGAGCTCGGCCTGTCGCTGCCTCCAGACAGGTGTATGCCTCACCTGGGGGGAGTACCATGGAAAATGATGCACAGACATAAACACACATTCGAGATTCTCCATGAGGTGTGTGCACTAGCAAGGCCCTCTGCATAGCACAATGAGCACCTCCAAAACATTTACATTTATGCATTTAGCAGACGCTTTTATACATGACATACAAAAGAGGTTAACATTCAAGCTATAACACAATGAAAGAAACTAACAAAGAGTGCATATTGCCAACATAGAAACTGCACTGTTTTAAGTTGAAAGTGCAACAGTGTAATAAAAGTGCAGTAAAACATGGTCGAGGTGATGTGGACAGCGAGGGCTGTGTTGCTGACAGGTGTGGCGGTGTGTGTGGGGAGATGAGAGCGTCCCCCTTAGTGTGTCTCACCGTAGAGCTCCTGGCACACGCGTCTCTGGGCGTACATGGTGAAGCCCTCGTTGAGCCAGAAGTCGCCCCAGTTGGCGTTGGTCACCAGGTTACCAAACCAACTGTGGCAAATCTCGTGAACGATGACGTCAGCCAGCGAGCGGTCGCCGGCCAGCAGACACGGTGTCACAAATGTCAGGCAGGGGTTCTCCATCCCGCCGAACGGGAACGAGGGCGGCATAAACAGCACGTCATACCTGCACAGTTCACACACACACACACACACACACACAAACAGGGGTCCTGCTCAGACATCACCAACTGACAACTGATCTACCGAGGTTTGAGATGTGAGTCCTTGTCATTTTGGATAAAAGCATCAGCTAAACACCAATCAAATTACTCTCCTCTACCACTGGTCCTTAGAATGATCGGACCAGCAGTGGTCAGCTGAGGCACATTGCTGTTTCTGTTTCCAGGGTGACCAGCCAGAGCCATTCCTGACCATTTGTGTTTGTGTTCCACTACTACTGACATTCCAACATCAAGGGTACTGATAGGCCAATGAAAACTCATTATCATATGCGGACCAATTAAAGCTCATGTTATGCATATGTCCACATCATCTTGTCTTTACACACCATATATGGGCCAATGAAAACCAACCTTCCCCACACATATGGCCCAAACAGCTTCTCTCCGACAGACAGGAAGTCTTCGATCACACCGTCGTATTCGGTCCTCGCCGCCTCCAGCAGACACGGCTCTGTCCACACACGAGTTCTGGGCACATGTCAGGACATGTCACTTTCACTACATTCACATTTATGCATTTACCAGATACAATCAGAGGGAAACTCACTGCACTCGCTCTGTGTGTGTGTGTGTGTGTGTGTGTGTGTGTAAGTGTGTGTGTGTGTGTGTGTGTGTGTATGTATGTGTATGTGTGTGTGTGTGTATGTATGTGTATGTGTGTAAGTGCGTGTGTGTGTGTGTGTGTTTGTGTGTGTATGTATGTGTGTGTATGTGTATGTGTGTGTATGTGTGTATGTGTGTGTATGTATGTGTATGTGTGCGTGTGTGTATGTGTGTGTATGTGTACATGTGTGTGTGTTTGTGTGTGTATGTGTATGTATGTGTATGTGTGTGTGTGTGTATGCGTGTGTGTGTATGCGTGTGTGTGTATGCGTGTGTGTATGCGTGTGTGTGTATGCGTATGCGTATGTGTGTATGCGTATGTGTGTATGTATGTATGTATGTATGTGTGTGTGTGTGTGTGTTGTATGTGTGTGTGTGTTTGTGTGTGCATGTGTGTGTGTGTGTATGTGTGTGTGTGTGTGTGTGTGTGTGTGTGTGTGTGTGTATGTGTGTGTGTGTTTGTGTGTGCATGTGTGTGTGTATGTATGTGTATGTGTGTGTTTGTGTGTGCATGTGTGTGTGTATGTATGTGTATGTGTGTGTGTGTGTGTGTGTGTGTGTGTGTGTGTGTGTTTGTGTGTGTATGTGTGTGTGTATGTATGTGTGAGTGTGTATGTCCTGGATACATGTCAGTATCAACTCCATCAGAGGAAAGCTCACTGCATCTTATTAGGACATGAGTGTCTATGGGTCTAATGATGATTCAATCAGAGGACACAAAACTCGTTATGTACGTGTGTGTGCACGAGTGTGTGTGTGTGTGTGTGTGTGTGTGTGTGTGTGTGTCTCTGTGGGCCCCACCTTGGCCCCACCTCCGCTGAGACGAGGTCCCCCACAGCCAGCGCCACCAGGTAGGAGGGGATTGGCTGCTCCATGCAGAACAGGAAGCTGTTGTCTGCCTTCCTGTGCTCCCACTTGGTGGCGCTCATGACTGCCGTGAAGCCCTCTGGCACCTGCCACGAGAGAGGGCAAAGGTCACCGCTACTCCAGATAGCAAAATGCCGGCGGCCCCCGCTGGTGTTTTTGCACGTTGGTTTTCTAGCGGTTCACCGGCAGCCTGCCGCTCTCCTAGCTTAAGACCACTGGAGAATCGACGAGCAAAAAGACAGCAGACCGCTGGCGGTTTGCTATCGGGGACCTGATGCCATAAACACTCTGACATTTCAAAGAGCAGAAGGTTTACTGCAGAGCACCAACAGCACCAGCTAGTGTTCTTGTGCAATCGCACAGCACTTCCTAAAGACAATTATTATATATGGTGCATGTGGGCTGCAGCACTCGTCACTGATCGAGAAACAGAGTAGGGTCATCATATATCATGCAAAATAAAAGGTACATTATACCTGATAACAGTGTCAGTGACAACAGCAACACGACTGCCGCTCATGCATGTAATTAATATCACTGATCCCCCGGTAACCGGCTGCACACCGCCGGCACCAGGACCCACCTTCACCGCCGCCGAGTAGGTGCTCTTCACCGCTGGGGTGTCGAAGCAGGGGAACAGGGACCGATTGAGCACAGCTTGGCCTTGAGTAAAGACATACGGCTTGGCCTTCCCAGCCGTCTGTTCTGGACTCAGCCAACACACCTGCGGGTACGCACGCACACACACACACACACACGCAAGCACACACACACAGCAGGCGGGTGAGACGGGACGGGCACACGTTACCTGCACTGTGGCCGAGTAAGGGCTCTTTGTCATTGGCGAATGAAATCCAGGGAACAGACTTCTGTTCAGGACCGGGAAGCCACTCGTGTACAGGAAAGGCAGCCTCCTCTCGCTAGTCTGGGCAGGGACGAGCCACGAAATCTACAGACATGCCCGCAATTTAGCGCCAAGGCAAGGCAAGGCAGGGAGGCTTCACAGGTGCTGCCACATAGCTAAGTTAAGCCACTGAGTAGTCAAAGGGGAATACTATACACTGGCTATCGAGGTGAGGACCAGCATTATGAATGTCTGCCTTAGGATAAGTCGCAGGGGCCACGAGTATTTCAAACTATGTAACGTTAGTGATTGCCCGCTCTGATCGGGATGAGGAACAAAGGTTAAAACGAAACCGCACATGTTCTGGAAAAGCCAGGTGTCTGCTGAGCGCGCAGTATCTCTTGTGAGCAAATTACTGCTAGCTTAAATCACTTTCTCTGTAAGTTGCATATAACGTTCAAGATACTGCACGTAAACTGCTTTAAGCTATGAAACGACAATGCATGATAAGACCAGACTTACCCCCGGTCCGTCATTGGCAGTGTACTTGATGGCCAGCTGGAATTTTTCATCTGCTTTCCACGGCGAAGGGAATTTGACGACCAGAGTGGTACCGTAGCTTGTGAAATCCCTTGTGCGATACTCCGTTTTTTTCCACTGGGTGTCATCACTGCCCTGGCAGAAGGAGACATCCTGGAAGTGCAGAGACGAGTGGATATCCAGCAACACCTCGCTTTGTTGGTCCTGAAGGCACTTTAGACGGAGAGTCTCAGTGCCTGAAATACTTTTCTTATCAAAATCAACGCTGAGGTCCAGATGAAAATGCTCGATCTTGAACTGACGGAAGCTGGAAGAGGTAGCCACATCTTCCGCTTTATCCGAATGCAAGGCGCCGATTATCTCCATTGCTTCTGCAAACTTCACTAAAGTGACTGGAGAGGTTTGTCAAGGCGAGATCACAGCAGCAAGTTGAACAGCTCTACTGCATGTTCAAGATAATCCGTGTTGCAATAATATTGCGCAGAGCACACCTGAGATAATAAATCAAACTTTTATTCGTTGTACTTGTACGGTGTTTTTTTTCTGGTGTAATAGTGGATTGGGTCGACGTAGGCCATTGGTACTTATTATTATTATTATTTTATTTATTTTAAAGTACTGCACCGACGTTAAGTACCATTAGTTCACCGATAGTGTATGGTTGTGTGAACACATCAATGGAGTCGAAGGGGTTAGAGGCGGGATAGATACATTAGCTTCTCTCTCATTGGTTTATTGCACATCCAACCACTACTATGATTGGATAAGTAAATCTGTCACTAGTGGGATTCCGGATGTTCCAGTCCGGGTACAAGTATATTTGTTTTCGTGTTTCCTCTTCAGTTGCTAGCGAGAACCGGTGGATAAACTGAATAGTCATGATTGTCGGACTGTAATTTAAATGGGGCATTCATAAAACAATGTTGTGAGTATATCATTGTGTAACTGCTTTTTTTAAAAGTGTATGCTTCGCTTCCATCTTCACTGTGAGTTTACTCATTGGCTATCTGTTAACCTAGCAAGCTAATTAGATACACAAGAATGTTGCTAGCTAGCGAGCTACCTTGAGCAATCTGACGCTAGGTTGGCAACTTTTGATGATTAACATTTGAATGAATAGCCGACAATGAGAGGTAACCTATGGCTGTTATAAATCATTGCGCCTTTCTTGATATAGCTGTTTTTTAAATACATTTGTACGGTAGCTGTCATTGACAGATTATGTCTGTGTAAATTAGCTTAGCTTCGGCGTAGATGATTCTCCGAAGCCAGAGACGGCTTCTTCAGGTAATGTTAGACAGTTGTTAACTTCGACAGATCTATGTGCTCTGGTGTAACGTTATGTGGTGTAGCTCGCCGTCTGCCTTTGCTAGGAGCACTGTTGCTTTGTCTGGTTGGTAAATATGTGTGCACCAAGACGTGAGATCAAAATGTGTTGGTCTTGTGAGCGGCGGTGAAGCATATTTTTGAAGGAAAGACCATGGACTGACTAGCCTCCATCGGGTAGCGTAACATTTGAGTGTTTGTCAGATTTTATGACAAACCTATCCGGTACTATCAGAAAGATTTGTGTGATTCCAGTAAAGCTATATGAAAATCGCAGGAGTTTCTTAGCTCTTGGTCTGTTGTGAACCCTTCCTTGTGCAGTGAGTGAAAGCTGATCAGCACGAAAGTCATAATGTCTCGTCAGTAGATAACCTGCCGCTGTTCCAGTTCTAAGAGTCAGTTTTTAATTGGTTAAATGGAGTTTGATGATCCGTGGTCAGCATGATAAGGACGGATGCATGCAGGGGTCATTCCAAGAGCCAGGGTGGTAACCAGCCATGGTCAACATTAACAAACGATGTCATTCGAAGAATAAGCAGTATTTCAACAAGCTTAATAGTGGAGGAGCAGAATGGCTACTGGTGGTAATTGTAAGGTTTTGAACGTTACATGCAGGTAGATGGGCCGAGATGCTTTCTTAGTTTATCACCATAACTAGGTAATATACAAACATACTGTTGTAATACAGACACTTTCAGTAAGTATGTGGTCTCTTTTACCGCAGACGATCTGTAGTCCACCTGTCAAGGTGAAATGAAAGCATGAAACTATGTGCTGTTCCATTCAGAGTCTGATATGTGGAGATGGAGAAGAGCAACCCAAGGAGCGGAATCTCAGAGGACGAACAGACCAGCCAAATTCCCCCACGTAACCCTCTTCCTTCTGAAGCTGAACTAAACACAGGTGAGCTTATGAATATACAGGTACGCATACAGGACAGGTGTGTTTATCAATACACAGGTATGCATGCAGGATTGCATATTAATGAATTGGCTTATGTAGAGGTTTGTATCAAGAGCAGGACTTCTTATTATTACTTATTAATGTACAGTTGTGTATCAGAAGCAGGCTGCTGTATAGGTGTATATCAGAGGGAGATTGGAGATGTAAAGTCTGTTTTGACAGGAGTCTCAGAGCAGGCTGCTGTATAGGTGTAGATCAGAGGGAGACTGGAGATGTAGTCTGTTTTGACAGGAGTCTCAGTGATGAGTGGAGCTGAAGAGAGCTGTGTTCCATGCGGCTGAGCTTCAGGGTCCTTGGCAGGCTGAGACAGTGGCAGGTGTGGGTGGAGCTGTTCACACCCTCTCTTTCCACGTGCACTTCCTCTCCTGTGCCTCCTGAAGGCCCATGTTGCTTACCTCTTTTACCCTGTTCACACCTCTCTTGTATTTGTCTTGCTTGTTGGTAGGTTGTGAAGAGCAGAGAGCCATCCCCTCCTTTGAAAACCACATCCAGTCAGAGGATAGCCAGTCAGGTGTAGACGCTGATCTGGAGACAAGTTGCCATGACGTCTCCATAGCAGCAGGCAACTCTGCCAGGAGCCAGGATGAGAACGCAGGTCCCCGTGGCACGAGCGGTGAGAACGGTCAGCTGGCCGACCCTGATGGCGAGGGTACCGCACGCCCGGCAGACTCGCTGTCAGGCGAGGATGGACACGATGACTCGGGCGAGTTTGTGGAGGCTATGCTGGCGCGGTGCAGACTGGAGGAGCAGGGGCTGGGCACGAAGGGCGGCTCACCCCCATTGGCCGAGACGGACGCCGCCGGGCCGCCTGGGTCGCACCGGGACGAGGATGTGACGGCAGAGGCGTGGCGTGCACACAGGAAGCACGTGTTCGTCCTGAGCGAGGCGGGGAAGCCCATCTACTCCCGCTACGGCAGCGAAGAGGCCCTCTCATCCACCATGGGCGTCATGATGGCACTCGTCTCCTTCGTCCAGAGCGGAGACAACATCATACGCTCTGTCTACTCAGGTAAACTCACCTGGCAGAAAGTTAAGGGCATTTGGGTCTGCTCAGGTAGTCTCACCTGTAAGTATCTGGTCAGTAAGGTGTACTCAGGTAGTCTGAAGTGTAAGTATCTGGTCAGTAAGGTGTACTCAGGTAGTCTGAAGTGTAAGTATCTGGTCAGTAAGGTGTACTCAGGTAGTCTGAAGTGTAAGTATCTGGTCACAAAGGTGTACTCAGGTAGTCTGAAGTGTAAGTATCTGGTCACTAAGGTGTACTCAGGTAGTCTGAAGTGTAAGTATCTGGTCACTAGGGTGTACTCAGGTAGTCTCATAGCTCCTGTCTGAGAGACTATGGTCTATTCAAAAGCATCCCACAGCACAGAGCAGGTTTGTTGTGTGTTTCGGTGTGTGGCTGAGCATGTGTCTGGGCTTGTCTGTGTAATTGAAGTGGGCGGGAACACAAAGAGCTTGCTCATCCAATAGCAGGCTTTGTTTTGGCTGCAGTGGCAGATGACTGGTCACTCAGGGTGAGTGATGCTGTTATTGGACTGCTGAAGACACAGTGAATTAATGAGACCCCTTTTGTTGTCTCATAGAGATGGACCCTTCACTCATCTTCACTCTGTACCATAGACAGACAGACAGACAGTCAGTTAAATAGTTAGTTAGTTAGTTAATTAGTTAGTTACTGGCAGAATCCCAATGTCTCCCCTAAGCCATAAACACGGGACCCTCAAAGATTGAACTAGCATGATTGGCCGATTGATGACAATTAAGTCTTTGAGGGTTGAAGTTGGCGGCTTAGGGTTAAGGCATAAGGAGCATCCTGCTTCTGCCACTGGGTTCATTGATCCTGACCCTGCTTCTGCCACTGGGTTCATTGATCCTGACCCTGGTTTGCCTCCCCTCCAGACCAGCACACGGTGGTGTTCATGCAGCAGGGTCCGCTGGTCCTGGTCTCGGTGTCCAGCAGCGGCCAATCAGAGCAGCAGCTGCGGCAGGAGCTGCGCTACGTGTACAACCAGATCATCAGCATGCTGACGCAGGCCAGCATCGCGCGCATCTTCCAGCACAAGAAGAATTACGACCTGCGGCGACTGCTGGCGGGCTCCGAGAAGATTCTGGACGGGCTGTTGGACCTGCTGGACTGCGACCCGAGCTTCATGCTGTCGGCGGTGCGCTGCGTGCCGCTGCCGTCCTCGCTCCGCGACTCGCTCGGCCAGACGCTGCAGAAGGCCATCACGCCCAACCTGGTCTTCTCCATCCTCATCGCCCGCCAGCAGCTCATCACCATCGTGCAGGAGAAGACGGTGATCGAGGACGCCCGCCTCGAGCCCTCCGACCTGCACCTGCTGCTCAACCTCATCGGCGCCTCGTCCGCCTTCCAGGCCGGCGAGATCTGGACGCCCATCTGCCTGCCGTGCTTCAACCCCGACTGCTACTTCTACGCCTACATCTCGTACCTCGACCCGCCGCAGTGCACCGTCTGTCTGCTGCTGCTGTCCACCGACAAGGAGGCCTTCTACGCCGTGGCCGAGTGCAAGCGCAGGATCGAAGAGGCCATGCTGGCCCAGAACGCCTGGCAGCCATCGCTAAGGCCCATTCCTACAGCGTCAGCCAGGTGGGCGTGTCCGACCTCCGACACTTCATGTACAAACCGTTTGACGTGCCCGACAACCACCGGCAACTTACACAGTTCACAAGGTGCGTTTTATTGCCTCTTTGTGTGTGTGAATGTGAAGGTGTGTCTTTCTCTAAGATGCAGGCCTTTCTCTGATGTGTGCTGAGTCTCAGACGTTTCTCTCGTCATGTGATGAGACTGTCACCTGCTTGTGCATATGATGGATTGTCACCCAAGGCAACTGCATGTCACATGCCAGCTGTGAGTGATCGATTCTCACCCCTATGTGTGTGCAGATTTTAGAGTGTAAGGTCAGTGTGTGTGTGTGTGTGTGTGTGTGAGAGAGAGATTGTGTCCACTGTGAGCTCTGCTGGGGAGCAGGGGAAATTGGAATCCCATGATTCCAAGGCCCATACAGAGAGTCTTCTGCAGCATACAGCCAGATAATGGAATTATTTACTTTTATGAGCCAGAGTACACACACCAACAGTCACCAACAGTGTTTCTCAAATGACGTGTGTGTGTGTGTGTGTGTGTGTGTGTGTGTGTGTGTGTGTGTGTGGTGTGTGTGTGTGTGTGTGTGTGTGTGTGTGTGTGTGTGTGGAGAGAACCCGTGTTTCCCAAATAGCATGTGTGTGTGTATGTGTGGAGAACCTGTGTTTCCCAAATAGCACGTGTGCGTGTGTGTGTGTGTGTGTGTGTGGAGAGAACCCGTGTTTCCCAAATAGCGTGTGTGTGTATGTGTGGACAACCCGTGTTTCCCAAATAGCGTGTGTGTGTGTGTGTGTGTGTGTGTGTGTGTGTGTGTGTGTGTGTGTGTGTGTGTGTGTGTGTGGAGAACCGTGTTTCCAAATAGCACGTGTGTGTGTGTGTGTGTGTGTGGTGTGTGTGTGTGTGTGTGTGTGTGTGTGTGTGTGTGTGTGTGTGTGTGTGGATAACCCGTGTTCTGAGGAAGCAGTGACCAGGGTGAGGTGGGAACAGTGATCAGTGTTCTCCAGGCTCTTAAATGGAACCACCAGAAGCCCAGTAATCCACTCTACTCTAATGCTCTATTCTCTCCTCTCACAATCACAGGTGTGTGTGTGTGTGCTTACAGTCTCAGTGCTTACAGAGTAACATTCTAAATAACTTTTGTGTGTGTTTGCGTGTGTGTGTGTGTGCGCGCACTGTAGTCCAGAGATGGAGTGTCCATACAGTACTGAAGCAGAGAGAACGCGACTGTTGGATCTGTACCGTGACCTTCACAGCAGAATCCACAGCTCCTCACGACCACTGAAACTCATCTATCACGTAGCAGAGAGAGAGACGCTACTCGCTTGGGTAGGTACACACACACACACACACACACGCACACACAGAGCTCCTCACAACCCCTTACACACATATACACACACAGAGCTCCTCGCAACCCTATACATACACACAGAGCTCCTCACAACCCCTTACACACACACACACACACACACACACACAGAGCTCCTCCTAGCCCTTTACACACACACACACACACACACACATATTTTATTCTTGTGATAGTTTGAGATAATCTAGTTTATCTTGCATTGTCATGCTAATAAAATGATTGCAAGTTGTGCAAAAGTAGGAGATTAGCAAACATACACTCAAATTAGGAGATTAGCAAACATACACTAAAATTAGGGGATTAGCAAACATACACTCAAATTAGGAGATTAGCAAACATACACTAAAATTAGGGGATTAGCAAACATACACTCAAATTAGGAGATTAACAAACATACACTCAAATTAGGGGATTAGCAAACATACACTCAGATTCTGTGTCCAGAGCAAGACATGGTCGTCATTTTGACTTCCGCCCCTCCCACACAACGTCTGCACCAACCAATCAGAGTGTCCAGTGGCTCACAGCCAACACTCTTAGATTCCTCATGTTGAATCCGAGCAGACACAACAGTTCCCAACATCTCTGACGGCTTTCAACACACCTGAACACACCACACAGATCCCAGATCTGTTCCTGAACTTTTACAAACTTCTCCAAATGCTTCAGATGACCAGTGGTCCGCCTTGCCTGTTTCTGCCTATAATCCTATCTACTACATAACAGAAAGGGAGACACTTCTCACTTGGGTGGACACACACACACACTGACTCCTGAGAGATATCCACTCCTGAATGTGCTGCAGAAATATAATGGCCTTTCTGTGGATTTCATACTTAATGAGATTTTATGCCATAATTTAGTTTTGGTGACATTCAACCCGCAAAGGTTATTGTAGTCCTCAGAGAGGGCACTGTTGAACTTAATGAAGCTGACTCCTGTTTGTCGTGTGTGTGTGCGTGTGCGTATGCATCTGCGTGTGTGTGCGTATGCATGTGCGTGTGTGTGTGTATGAATGGTGTGTATGAATGCGTGTGTGTGTGCGTGCGTGTGTGTGCGTGTGTGTGCGTGCGTGTGTGCTTGCGTGCGCGTGCGCGTGCGTGTGCGTGTGTGTGTGTGTGTGTATGCATGTGCGTGTGTGTGTATGAATGCGTGTGTGTGTGTGCGTGTGTGCGCGTGTGTGCGTGCGTGTGTGTGTGTTCCTCAGGTGACGAGTAAGTTTGAGCTGTACACATGCTTCAGCCCTCTGGTAACCAAGGCCGCAGCGATTAACGCCATCACCAAGCTGCTGCGCTGGATCAAGAAGGAGGAGGAGCGTCTGTTCATCCGCTGCCCCCTCAAGTACTCCACCACGCCCAACCCCAGCCGCAGCTCACGCAAGGCTGCCGCCGCCGAGCAGCACGACAACACAGACAACGGCTTCCTCTCGCTGCTCTAGCGCCCCCTACGGCCATGGAGTCGCACACATTCACACTCATCCCAACTCAACTGGACTGATCCGGACTGATCCAGATTGAACTGAACTGATCTGGATTGAAGCGGACTGATGCAGGTTCCCTGTGGATGGCTGAGTGTCGTCACCACGTCTTCCAGAGCCTCTGGGCTCCGACCTTTGACCTCTGAGTCTTACTGACACTCCCAGGCAGGCCTCCTAGGTGGACATTATGGACAGTAGTGCGCTCTCTCTCTCTCTCACACACACGCTCACAGTTTCTCTCTCTCTCACACTCACACACACTCTCTCTCTCTCTCCCTCACACACACACACACACTGTCTTTAACTCTGTCTGTTTGTATCTCTTTCCCTCACACACTCACACTCTGTCTCTCTCTCTCTCTCTCTCCTTCTCACACACACAGAAACTCTCTCTCTCTCTCTCTCATGCTCACACACACACTTTCTCCTTCTTACTCTTTTCAGCCTTTCATTGATATTTCACTGTCTTTGTCCTCTCATCTCTGACTCTCTTCATCTCAAGCCCCCCCCCTCTCTCTCCCCCTCTGTCTCTTTCTTTCTTCTCTCCCTTCTTTTCTGCCTGTCTCTGACTTCCGGTCTCAGCCTGGAGTTGCTGGAGTTTTCAGCGGATTCTGTTGGCTTGGCTTAGGTTAGCTTGGCAAGGCGGGGGGTGTTTTTATGGGACTTTGAGAGACCTGTGACAAGAGACACTTCTTTTTAACCTGGATGACGCCTCCTGTGAGAACTGGTTTAGACTGTGTGGAGTATCAGGAACTCCTTTAGGATGAGTGCAGCATCATGAAATCTTTGTAAAATATTGTGATTTTGGGAGGAGTGTTGGGCTGATGCCCCTGCTTAAAGAGATGGTTTGGTGTACTGAGGTCCCTGGCACCATGACGTTCAGCCAAATACCCCTGTGAAGTTTTTTTTTTCTACCTTGGTCGGACGTTGGCCGATTTAGCGCTATACGCCCCATAGCTTAGTGCAGTCGTTCACGGAACATAGATTGGATCTAATAAATGACCCACTAAAGATGCATGAAGTTTTACCAGATGTGTGCCGTAGTACAAATAGGGTTGGCACTAATAAAACAAGGCATTAAAAAGTTTGTAAGTACACCAGGAGTTTTACAAGTAACGACTTGTGATGACTTCTGTTCTCTACTGCTAACACTGCCACTGCGTCAACGTCACTTCCGTGATTTGGGAAAACCCGTAAAAAGTCCTTCTTCTGCGTACAGGTCAACACTTACAAAGTATTTCAAATATCATCAAGTATCAAGTATTCAATTATTTCAGTTCTCAACATGTTTGTGTGGTGGGTTGAATTCACTAGTGTTTCCCTTACACTTGTGAGTCTTGCTGAGGGCCTTTAGGAGCCTCTCAGTGACTCGGCGCCAGAGAGAGTAGAGGCCATCAGACAAGGCTTATTTGGAATAAACTGGTGGACTCAAACTTTTCAGTGCCTTGTGTTGAGTGCAGATCCAATTTGTACTACTGTAGAAGTTTGTTACAGTTCCATGCATATTTAGTGGGTCATTCACAAGATACACTGTATGTTCCATGAATGACTGCACTAAGCCATGGGGAGTCTACCGCTAGAAACTTCACAGGGGTCTTTGGCTGGATGTCATGGTGCCAAGGACCTCAGTAGAATGTACTCTGAACCATCACTTTACCCCCCCCAACTCCTCAGTCGTGTGTGTGTGTGTGTGTGTGTGTGTGTGTGTGTGTGTGTGTGTGTGTGTGTGTGTGTGTGTGTCTTAGCGGCACTGCTCAGAATCAATGACTACCTTCCCCATAGACCTCAGGAGGGGACACTTTTAATGGCTTACAGCACTCAGAGAACACACACTCACACACACACACACACACACTCACACTCACACTCACACTCACAAGATTGGTTTGCAGCACTCAGAGAGAACACACACACACTCACACTCACAAGATTGGTTTGCAGCACTCAGAGAACACACACACACACACACACTCACACTCACAAGATTGGTTTGCAGCACTCAGAGAACACACACACACTCACACTCACAAGATTGGTTTGCAGCACTCAAAGAACACACACTCACTTACTCACTCACACACTCAGCTTGTTTAGCTTGGGATGATGCTTTTTTCCTGGGGTGGAGGGGGCACTGCCAGATACCCAGATAGCAGCTGTATACGGGCTGCATATGGTGTGTGTAGTGTGTAGTGTAGTGTAGTGTAGTGTGTGTGTGTGTGTGTTCTCAAGGAATGTACCCCAAAGCTCAGGTCGCGCTGATGTTTTTCTCCCTAAACCTATTGATGTGTGTATCCCACAAATAACAGGTTCTATGCCAGAATCACCCCACTTGTCATCTCTAATCACTCAGCATTGAGTGTGTATGTGTGTGTGTGTGTGTGTTTTGTTTGTTTGTTTGTTTGTGCGTGCAAGAGAGAGCTGAATGGACAGATAGACTGGGACATTTAATCAGTTCTTCACAGACATGTTGACAGTCACCTGGAGGAGTTGGTGATCGGCCAAATGGGCCATATGTGTCGGACAGGCATCCCCCCCACCCCTCTCCCCCCCTCCCCCTCTCTGACCAGCTCTGTGTTTGTAAGTCAGGAGTCTAATATATGGATGTGTGCCACTGTAATAAAATCTCCCAGTATGCCCAAATCACTTCCTTAGTCCTCACTGAGCTTGTTCTGTCTGGGAGGAACAGTCTCAGCCAGAAATAAGGAGTAAGGGACATGTAAAAACAAGTAATGCTCACCTGTACAGGACATGTATGGGACAGGTAACGCTCACCTGTACAGGACATGTATGGGACAGGTAACGCTCACCTGTACAGGACATGTATGGGACAGGTAACGCTCACTTGTACAGGACATGTATGGGACAGGTAACGCTCACCTGTACAGGACATGTATGGGACAGGTAATGCTCACCAGATGTGATTGGGGGGCGTGGTCTCCAGATCAGCTGCTGATCTCACCTTGGTCAAAGGATGATATCCAAAGAGTCCTGATGAGGCAAACTAGGACAGGATTCCCACCTTGTGTCCAATGAAGAGGGTCATGAGAGACCTACGGCATGTTTTGTGTGGCCCTAACTCATTATGCCTTGCCAATATGCTTGGCACTGCAGCGTCTTTTGGGTGAGCCAAAGTAAGGTCAGCAGCTTATCCCAAGACCCCCGAGACAGCACTGCTGTGGCAGTCTGAATCCAGAATCAGAAGTACATCTTGTTTCCTGTTTTATCGTCTATCTGCATAAAGACAGTGAGATAAATGTGTCTGGTCTACAGCACTGCTGAAACAAAACATGGAGGCCTATAACCTTTGCACAGCACCCTGAAGATACAAGAGATAGAAGAGACGGAAGTTAGATAAGAGTCACAGGAGATATGGACAGAGGTTATAGAAGAGACATAGGACAGTTTGGGGCAGTGTAGCAGGGGCCAATCACATGACAGGAGATAAGGACAGAGGTTATAGAAGAGACATAGGACAGTTTGGGGCAGTGTAGCAGGGGCCAATCACATGACAGGAGATAAGGACAGAGGTTATAGAAGAGACATAGGACAGTTTGGGGCAGTGTAGCACAGGCCAATCACATGACAGGAGATGGCCCCGCATGTTCTGATTCGCTGATTGTGATTACTTCACATCCTCAAGAAGAGAAATGTTGCACTACAGTAGTTTGCCCCAAAATAAAGCCCTCTCCTTCAAGCAAATATTTTGTCAAAAAATTGGCAAAATCTTTTAAATACATATTGTAAATACATGTATCATAAACACATATGGACACAACACACACACGTTACTGAAAGTAAGGCCCACACAGTTCCTTTATTCCCCAACAGATAACACACTATTTGGAGGTCTCGTGTTTGGTGGTTCGTCTGCCCTCCTGAAGAGTGTTCAGTCTGGCTTTCACCTCCAGGTGGGTCAGCAGGGTCCAAATTCTGAGCAGATCCTTGGGGTTCTGAGTTCCGTGCAGTTTGTGTTTCTGTATGGGACCAGCTCAGTACTGCAGTGTTTCAGACCTCACAGAACTTCCATGTGTCTGTGCCTCTCTTCGATACCCAGCTAGATCAGAGGGGCCACACACTCTAAATACAAATCAATTATTTCATTTACGCACTGCTTTTAGAAACAAACGTGTGCAGGTGCAGAGTTCTCTGGATACATGCATAACTTTCACATACTATATGGAAATGTACTCTTACACACCCACAGAAACTTCAAAAACTCCAGTCCTAATTTGAGATTCAACCAGTTTCTTACAGGCAAAGGGGGAGATCTGGGGTGAGTCTGCCAACGTGTAACTGACTTACAGCTCTGCATTCTGTGAAGTTTGCCCAAAGAAAAGTCCATTGAGTCAGGTCCAGCTTGCATCGCGTATGGTCAGTTAGTCTTCTCAAACACACCCAGTAGCCTACAGGCTACCGACAGAAGCTAACATCACCACTACAGGCTACTGACAGAAGCTAACATCACCATTACAGGCTACTGACAGAAGCCAACACCTCCAGTGATGCAGCTACCGTCAGCAGACAAGCAGAGATGTTAAAGGTAGGCTCAGACATTTCAGAGCAGGACTACACCTAACAAAAGAGTCTTTCTGTGGGGAGAGAGGGGTCTGAGGAATGCTGTACTCACTCCCAACCAATCAGATTTAGTGATGAGTACTCACATCTAACCAATCAGATTTAGTGCCTTGAAGTACCTTGAACTGGCAGAGGAGAGAGATCCCTGACAACTAGGTTTCCTCTGTAGTGAAGTCACTGAGCCTACCTTTAAAAGGGACTCTGTACTGAAGGTAAGTCACTGACTAGTTTGATATCCAACTTCTGCAAAGTCAATGACTCAGACTTATGTGAACTTGCAGTGCCGCCTGACCTCTCAGAGAAAATCATTTGCTGTTTCCAAAATGGCATACTGCCGTGCTACATACTGCCACAGCCCGAGAACACAGCACCACACACACACTCCACTCCCCACACCCACGCCAGCATGCAGCGTGGATGCAAGCAGCAGAGGTGGTCTACTGCAATGACATGATCAGCACCTCATTAAGTATTTAACTGCAGGTGCTCTACCTGACTGGCTCAAAGTCAAAGGCAGTTGAGCTCCAGTACACACAGTTGTTATTCTTCACGTTCCGCAGTCCACACACTGCTTTCTGCAGAGATCAGTAGGCCAGCAATACGTAAATGGCAAGTTGTAGGCAATTTCGGAAACAGCAATCAACTCAGACTTTAAGGTAACGTGTCCTTGCAGTGAGGTCACTGATGCTTCCTGACTTCTCAGATAAGGTCATGGCCTGAATCTCAATGTCCTCCCTGCCCTTAAGCCCTGGACCCTCAGACTTGACAGGCATGATTTAGCCAATCATGAAGTGGACTCATGGCAATCAGGTCTTTGGGTGCAGAGCTCAGAGATTAAGGGGGATTCATTAGGCATAGTGATTCATTGGGCATAGAGTCCATCTTGACTGCGGTAAGGTCCCTGACTATGGGGGAGGTCCCCTTGCAATATCCGATCTAGATTTGTTATAATCTTGGGAACATTCACAAATGACACTTTGTGTCAACATAACTTAACACAAGCACAGCAGTTCATGTACAATCCATTAAAAATATAGGAAACAGAATAGTTGAACATGTGAAGACAAACAGGTACAGATGGCAAGTACTGCAGTATTTCAAGAACAAATACAATCTAAAACACGCTCCGAGGTCGGCCCATAAATTAGAAGGAAATAGTATACACACACCTGTCGTTCTCCAACAGTTAAAAGTCTTAAAATAAATGTTCCACAAAAGGGTAGAACTGTACTACCCTGTGGTTCCGGAGAGAACCGTCTCTCTGGCCTTAAGACGTTCCGTCTCATCTGTGGTTTGATTCCTTTAGCTTATTTACTCCTTCTTTTATTCATCCCTTCATCCCTTCACTTGTTCCTCTTGAGAGTCAGGCAGACTGCTGCAGCTCAGTGTCTCTGCTCCGAGGGCTGAGACTGGATCCTCCGCTCCCCACTGGGTCCCACCCAGGACAACTCTGTCTCTCTCCTCACACTCTTTACACTTTTTCACACACACACGCACACTCTTTTGGGGATGCAGGTAACACACATCTGGTATGCACATCATTTTGGGAAAGCAGCAAACATACACACAGTCACAGTCATACACACTTTCTTTACGCACACACATTCTTACTGGTTCCTACAACCAGTGACTCTACACACACACGCACGCACGCAGAGTTGACCAGCAGGTTAGTGGCTTTGATCCCTCAGGCAGGATGGTGCCCGTGTGTGTGTGTGTGTGTGTGTGTGTGTGTGTATGTGTGTGTTCTGGGCGTTGGGACTCTGAGACGCTAGATGTAGGTGGAGGGAGTGACGTGGCTGAGGTGTGTGATGGCGCGTGTGTAGGCCATGTGCACAGACTTGCGCACGCTGGGCTTCTTGCCTTCCACCAGTCTCAGTTTATCCAGCGTGTCGTCCAGCCCGAGACGGTGCAGCTTGTCCCGTGGAAGCCACTGCCTGTCAGGGGACGCAGTCGCAGTGTTAGGGAAGTTTCCCGCATCATGACAGAATTTGCCGGCACAATGACCAGAAACCAGTTGAACTCATAACACTTGTTATAATGATCAGAGTTCACATTACATATAGAATTCATAAGGCAGTTATTGCCATCTTCAAGACCAAATCAGGCAATACTTATCTGACTGGGTCACAAACCTCCAGTGGTCTGAAACTAAAGCGTGTGAACAATATCATACTGAAGCTCCCGTCTCACCAGGTCCTCTTAGTGTCGAAGAACAGCACGAGGAAGAGTTTCTCGTCGCACTCGGCCTGCCGTCGTTTCCCCAGCTTCAGAACCTCACGGGGCGGCACTGGGATGGGCACGCCGTTATGGAGCAGTCCCTCCCTTGGCATGCCAGGGTCCACCATCTAGACACACACATACGGCCCAGGTAACAGTGCATCTAGACACACACACACACCACACACACACACACACACACACACGGCCCAGGTAACAGAGCATCTAGACACACACACACACGGCCCAGGTAACAGAGCATCTAGACACACACACACACCACACACACACACACACACACACACACACACACACACACACACACACACACACACACACACACACACACGGCCCAGGTAACAGAGCATCTAGACACACACACACACGGCCCAGGTAACAGAGCATCTAGACACACACACACACACGGCCCAGGTAACAGAGCATCTAGACACACACACGGCCCAGGTAACAGAGCATCTAGACCACACACCACACACCACACACACCACCACAACACACACACACACACACAAACACACACACACACACGGCCCAGGTAACAGAGCATCTAGACACACACACACACACACACACACACACGGCCCAGGTAACAGAGCTAGCTCAGGCACAGATAACTGGCAGCTCAGCTGCTAGTAAGGCTAAATTAGCTTCACAGCACACCTACTAGCTGATGGCACAAATACTGTAGAGAGGAATTCCTGAAAGTGATGCTAACCCGATTGTCCAGATTGTCTCTGTTACATGGCCTAGTGCTGAAGGTAGTTACTCTGCAGGCAGTGTCTGTATATTAGGTGGATTCAATGTTAGGCTAACTGCAGCCGGCCTGCTGCAGTCAGGTGTTGTCTTGTGTCCGTTGTATAGCCCACTCCACCAAGGCTCATTCGGGGATGAGGTCCCATATATACACAGTGCTTGCTGCCTGCTCAGCTTACCATGGCAGGGTAGGAGGGGTAGCCTCTGCATTTTGCCCACACCAGGTGCAGGGGGGCCAGGTCATCCTCTCCCTCTGGGGGCGCCAGCGAGTCCTCGTCTGCAGGAAACCAAGAGGAGGGAGACAGGCACAGAAGAAGGAGTCACCAACATCCACTGGGACACATCCCTCTACACACATTCATCAAGATCCTTTAGGGCCTCCATAAACATACAATTCATTATGGAGTCATATGTTTGACACGCAAATATAAGCACTTCATTAGGGCAACGTGGCTCAGTTGACTACTGCATCTGGACTAGAAACAACCAGGTGAGGTCTATGTCAAAGCATGTAAACAACCAGGTGAGGTCTAGGTCAAAGCATGTAAACAACCAGGTGAGTCTATGTCAAAGCATGTAAACAACCAGTAGTCTATGTCAAAGCATGTAAACAACCAGGTGAGGTCTAGGTCAAAGCATGTAAACAACCAGGTGAGGTCTAGGTCAAAGCATGTAAACAACCAGTGAGTCTATGTCAAAGCATGTAAACAACCAGTGAGTCTATGTCAAAGTATTAAACAACAGTAGTCTATGTAAAGCATGTAAACAACAGTGAGTTAGGTCAAAGCATGTAAACAACCAGTAGTCTAGGTCAAACATGTAAACAACAGTGAGTCTAGTCAAAGCATGTAAACAACCAGTGAGTCTATGTCAAAGTATGTAAACAACCAGGTGAGGTCTAGGTCAAAGCATGTAAACAACCAGGTGAGGTCTAGGTGGAAGCATGTCCAGGTATAGAGAGGTTCCAGAGAGATGCTTCGACCACAGAACCAGCCCTTAACCTTCAAGCAGGTCTACAGTATCCTGTCTCCTGTCTGACATGCTCAACAGAGAGACTAAGGAGGTACTTTGTCCCACCAGCTCTACATCTCTACACTGCCATCAAAAGTCTGAAAATGTCATATAATCAGTAAATCAAAAATAGAGCTTTGGAGGCCTGACAAAATGTCATTATTGTTGTTATTATTAACATTTCCTAGGCATTTCCGTTCCTATAAGGATATGGCATTTTATTGCTGTTATGGGACAAAAAGGCCTCTTAGTATGGAATGGCTCACACTCTGTTTTAAAGGCCTCTTAGTATGGAATGGGCCACACTGTTTTAAAAGCCTCTTAGTATGGAATGGCCCACACTCTGTTTTAAAGGCCTCTTAGTATGGAATGTCCCACACTCTATTTTAAAGGCCTCTTAGTATGGAATGGTCCATACTCTGTTTTAAAGGCCTCTTAGTATGGAATGGCCCACACTCTGTTTTAAAGGCCTCTTAGTATGGAATGGCCCACACTCTGTTTTAAAGGCCTCAGTATGGAATGGCCCATACTCTGTTTTAAAAGGTCGTCTCAGAGTTAAGCAACGCTTTCTTTTGTCTGAGAAAACTAAACCACCCAGACCGACACAGAACGAAACATCCATTTCTGTGACCTGGCTTCCGCAGATGGAAACCACAGCACTTTCCAGCACACAGATTTAGACAGACAGACTAGAAAAACACTGAGCTTTTGTTCCACCCAGGTCTTCTCGTATCCTCAGTCATATTCTGGTCTCCACTGTGATAATAAACTGATCCTTCACAATGTGGCCATCCAAACTATCTACTGCCTCTTGCTAATGTAATACAACATAACCAGCCACTTCTACAACACAACAGTAATGTAGATCGTGCGAATGTCATACTGGGATACGTGCTGCACTGTGAGGAACCTCCCCAAAACAACAACATAAACAAACAAAAAACAACAACAACCCCCCCAGACAAGTCACATCAGACGAACAATAGAGCCTTTCTGACTTCCTCAGAGCCACACTGTGGGCTGTGTGTGTGTGTGTGGTGTGGGTGATAACACACACATACACACACACAAAGGGCTGACTTCCCCAGGGCATCTGAGGGCACGCTCTACCCTGCTTCCTAACTGACAGTCTTCATACATGAAGCAAGTTTGCAGAAATGAAAGGTGCCGTCAAAATACTGACAGCAACACAAACCACCAACAGCCTCTATCCCTCCAAACTTACACCCTGTACACCAACAACTTAAACACCAACGGCTGCTCTATTTGGGCAGTGAAGGATGGGCCATTGGAGTACAAGTACACTGCAGTGAAATGGACAAATGTGCTACTGACTAATACCACACTACTTCCCTGTCCTCAAGTCAAACTTATTGTCATGTGTATTTTCTCCTTGTTCAAGTGAATGTTTGAAGCTTCTCAGGCTCATTGACTTGGCCAGTGCACATCCACTGACCTGAACCCACTGAACTGACCTGAACCCACTGACCTGAACCCACTGACCTGAACTGAACTGAACCCACTGACCTGAACCCACTGAACTGACCTGAACCCACTGACCTGAACTGAACCCACTGAACTGAACTGAACCCACTGACCTGAACTGAACCCACTGACCTGAACCCACTGAACTGAACTGAACCCACTGAACTGAACCGAACCCACTGACCTGAACCCACTGAACTGAACTGAACCCACTGACCTGGCCCTTTAAGGTGTCAGAGTTGCACAACCAACCTGTGGGGTCGTCATTCTCCACATCCACTGCAGCCGCCTTGGTGAAGGCCGGCTTGCCTCGGCTGCGTTTGGGAGGGGGCGAGCTGCACGCACGCACACACGCGCGCGCGCACGCACACACACACACACACACACACACACACACACACACACACAACAGGATGTCAGTGGTCAGAGCAGACACAAACACACAACCATTGGTTGAGTGTGTTAAATTGGAACACAGAAGCACTTCTCTGCTGACCTGTGGGGTGTGTGTGTGCCACTCTCAGACTCGGGCGAGTCGTCTCTGGGTTTCTTACACCCATTAGTCAGGCCTGCGCAGAAAGAAACCCCCATATTTAGACTGTTTAACATTGGAGAAATCTTAACTAGACTACAGCAGCATTTTTGTTACATGACATGGAATGCATTTTCGATCTGTCTTTCTGTTATTCATACTAAATACTGAATAGTGCAGTAGTATGCATACTGAATTATTAGGCCTACTGCACAATATCTACAAATTGTATGACTATGCATTATATAGTGTCAATGGCAACTGCAGACCAGGCATGTTGTTTTTCAAGTTGTACAGGTGTAGATTTTGCATAGGCCTGCACCTATTAGACATCCATTAAAACTGACTACAATTACATGCACTTCAGTATCCCGAATGAGGCTTATCCCGGTTTTGATCATATTTGGGATAAAGTGTTTCCATGAATGCAGAGAAATCAGGTTATTAGTACCTGTTTCCATGATCAATACTAATATTCTGGTTGCTGATTAGAGCGTTCATTGTGGTGTTCTCACCCAGGATTCTAACAAGCGGCGCTTGATTGTCTTTGGCATTCCATCTCACACGTCGCTCTCTAGAATCTTTCTACGCAACTGTCAGAAATCAGGGAAAGGTGTTGACATGCTACACTACGCCAATTTCTTTTGGAGTACTCCACCTAGCATATCCTGGTTGCTCAGAAACTGAGATAAGGGCTTATTTGGGATGCTGAGCTCAAGAAAGTGTTTACACTCGCAAACACAAAGCCAGGATGCTTAATATCTTGATACTTCAGTGCATTTAAACGGACGTCCAGTAAGACTTCCGTTTCCAAACAAATAACTGATGATGTTTACATGCACTAAAGAATTCAGAAAATAATCCAAACTGGGATGAGCCTCATACTGGGGATACTTCAGTGCATGCAAGTTAGTCACTGACACAAGGATTCAACCTGTAGGGGGTTCTCTCACCACTGTCTTTGGAGGGTGTGTGTTGGTGTGTGTCCATGGTTGGAGTGTGTGGTGCTGCAACAGGTGCAGGTGCAGGGCCAGGTGTGTGTGTGTTTGTGTGTGTGCTCTGGATCTCGCTGTCGGAGCTGCCACTGGGTCTTGTGGAGCGCAGGTGTCGCGGGGAGGAGGGAACCGGGCCTGTGGTGGGTTCTGCGTGGTTCTGAGTGGGGTTCCATTCGCTCTGCTCCAGCAGGCTGCTGTCTTTTCCGGCCCCGCCCCCTTTTTCCAGATCCTCGGACTCCGCCTTCTTCTGTCGCACTCCGTTTTTGGCCTTTTTGAAGAGGACTGATGTGCGCCGGCCCACGCCCATCACCGTGGCAACGGAGGGTGGAGTCGGGGAGGGCAGTCCGTTCTCTTCGCCCTCAGACAGATGTGGCGTCCCCCCGACCTCTTGCTGGGGGGTCTCTGCTGCCCCCCTCCCCCTCCCCCTCCCGTCCACTCGCCTGCGACCTCGTCCTCTTGGTCTGCCCGCTGTGTGTGTGCCTGTGTGTGTCCCCGGTGTGTGTGTGTCGGTGCTCTCTGTTTGGCCCGCTGTGTGTGTGTCTGTGTGTGTTCCCGCTGTGTGTGTGTCTGTGTGTGTTCCTGATGTGTGTGTGCCGGTGCTCTCCGTTCGGCCCGCTGTGCGAGTGCCCGTGCTCTCTGGCCCAAGGGGAGGAGCTAGGGGTGGAGCATCACCAGGCAGGGGCGAGGAGGCGGGACAAGATGGTGTTGTAGGGGGTGGGGTTTTCGCTTTGTGGTTTTCTAAATGAAGAAGCAAACAAACAATTAAATCACATATTCATGTGTCTTTGCCAGAACACTTGAGCACATAAACATGTAATATGAGACATGTAAAATGAGTATATTAATACACATAAACATGTAATATGAGACATGTAAAATGAGTATATTAATACACATAAACATGTAATATGAGACATGTAAATTATTATTGTATATTAATAGCATATTAACAGATATACCCGACTAATAACAACTGCTTTGTTTGTATGGAAGACAAATATATAGCTGGCTAGTCACCACATTTCAGTCTACAGTCTTTAAAGCAACACTAAAGTACTTTTTTTGTTATTTTGATGGTGCTCTGAACTCTGACAGGACAAAAGAGACAACTGCTGAACGTGTAGCGGCCCTCTAGCGCCTAGGCCAGCTCCAGCCTTTGCATACTCAGGCAGGAAATCAGCAGTTCACCAAATCACCTGCACAAGGGCCTGTGCGATTCTCGGCAGCTAAAAATTTATCTACCAAAGAATGACTACCAAAACTGCGCAAATGAGTAGGTAACAACTGGTAGCCTAACAATACATGTGTAGGTAACAACTGGTAGCCTAACAATACATGTGTAGGTAACAACTGGTAGCCTAACAATACATGTGTAGGTAACAACTGGTAGCCCAACAGTGCATGTATGACACTGGTGATGGACAGTTACACTTCCATTCTATGGGGGGACCCTTGGCATCTGGAATGTGTTCATAGATCAAACCCACTCTACACACAGCAGTGGGGGTCTGCAGAGCGATCAGTTGCTGTTTTCTGTTCTGTTCAGTTCTGCAGCTAAAGAGTATTTCAATCTTTTCCAAGGGACCTTTGAGACCCATTGAGTTAGGAGGTTGACCTCTGACCTGCGGTTTGTGATGCTATGGTGGCATACTCTTTCCTCCTCCTGGCTCCTCCATGCTCCTCTGCGTCCTCCGCGTCCTCTCGCTCCTGCTCCTCGTCCTCCTCCTTCAGCGGGGAGGTGCAGAGGGGTGGCGGCAGCCGGCGGCGGTGGCTGAGTTTGTGCCGCAGGCTGTTCACCTCCCGGCGCAGTAGCCTGATGCGCTTAGTGCGCCCCCCGCTGGTGCGCATGGACATGACCATGTCGAGCTTGTCAAGAAGAGCC
>PYXC01001850.1:112500-120000 GCA_015244755.2 Tenualosa ilisha | reverse complement strand
GTGTGATGTGTGTAGAACGTTGTGTTGTAGCTGGAATGTTCTCCTCTTTTGTAAGTGGCTCTGGATAAAAGCGTCTAAATGCATAAATGTAGATGCAGAACTATGACAGGAGCGTGCGGCTGATTTGTGGAAGTACATCAGTGGAATTCATGTTATTGTCTGTGTAATGTTTGTGTCCAACCTGTGTGGTGATGTGATTGCACACCTAGGCAGTTCATATGCTCTGGTACAGTCTGTGTGGTGTGTGTGTGTGTGTGTGTGTATAGTGTGTGTGTGTATGTAGTGAGTGTGTGTATGAATGTGTATGTGTGTGTGTGTGTGTAATGTATGTGTGTGTGTATGTAGTGAGTGTGTGTATGAATGTGTGTGTGTGTGTGTGTATGTAGTGAGTGTGTGTATGAATGTGTGTGTGTGTGTGTGTGTGTGTGTAAAATATGCACCTATATGAGGGGATCTGTGGCACTAGCAGCACAGGTACAGGTTGTGTAACATGTGTGTATGTAATGTGTGTATAGTGTATGTGTGTATGTAGTGAGTGTGCATAGTGTGTGTGTGTGTGTGTGTGTGTGATGGCGTACCTGTATGAGGGGATCTGTGGCACTAGCAGCACAGGTACGGCTGTTCTCCTGCCCGTGACCTCGCAGCTCCTCCTACCCTTGGGTTTTGACCCCTTCTTGCCCCCGCGCTGGTTCTGTGGGGTAGCAGGCGCAAGAGTGTACGCCCTTTGACCCCTGTGACTCCGGCTCCCCCCTAACCCGCCCATCTTGCCTTCCTCTTCCTCCGCGTCGTCCTCGCCGGGGGCGGGCGAGTGGGTCTCGCAGAAGGCGGTCTTCTTCACTGAGAACGTGGTTCCGTTGGTGCCGTTCTCACGGACCGGGTCAATCTTCATGTAGAGGCCGGCCCCCTGGGCGCAGGTGACGTGGAAGGCCCGGTAGCAGTTGGCCTTGTGGCACTGGATGGATGCCCCGTGGCCCTTCTGCTTGCACAGGTAACAGGTGAGTTTCCAGCGGGCGGAGGGGATGTTTTCGATGCCCTCCACGGGCTCCAGGAACACCGTGTTGGCGAAACACACTTCGGGGATCCAGATGGCGCAGATCACGTGCGCCCAGCGCCCGTCGCTGGTCTGCTTAAAGGCGCCTCCGCGGTTGGGGCACAGCACGCAGTCGACGGGGCGCGAGGGCGACTGCAGGCAACGCCGGCACAGCCACTGGCCCTCGGGGATGTAGGGGACGCCGTAGCACTCCTGGTGCACGGCCAGGTTGCACATGTCGCAAAACAGGATGACGTTGCTGTTCAGGCACTCGTCGTCCAAACACACGGTGCAGTACGCGTCCTCCTCGTCCACCGAGCTCTGCGCCAGCGCCTGGCTGCGAGACTCCAGCACAGACTCGTGTTCCAGACGGTCGATCAGGAGCTCGAAGGTGTCCGGTGGCACGGACGCTACGCCGTCCGACACGCGCTTCTGGTTGACCATCTCGAGCCAGGCCATATCCTCCTCGTCCATGTCGTACTCCGCCCGCGCGTCCGGCTCGTCCGACGAGCTCTCCATGTAGCGGTAGTACGCCGCCGGAAGAGGCTCCACCTCCGTCGGGTGGAAGGCCTCCAGCGTGCGGAAGGTAGGCCGTGGCAGCGTGACGTGTGGCAACATGTGATTGGCCGCAGAGTGTGAGCCTTTCTTCATCTTCCTGTTAGAGCTGGATGTGTGTGTGGAGGGCGTGGTGTTTTTGCCCTCCCTCCTACGACCTTTGCGTCCGGGCCGTGCTCGGCTCACTGTGTGTGTGTGCGTGTGCGTGTGCGTGTGCGTCTGTGTGGCTGTTTGCTCACTGTTCTCTTTGTTGCTGTTGCACTCGGCCAGGTCCTGAGCGGTCATCTCATCTTCGGTGATGACACTCAGCGGGTCGGAGATGTTGATTCGGTGGAGACGTCCATCCAGGTCCACCTCCACCATCCGCTGAGCCTGGGCATATGTCAGTGTTTCCCGGGTGACCGACAGGTTCAGACGGCAAGGAGAGGGGGGACGCAGCTGGAAGTTGGGATCATCATAGGAGTGGTGGCCCCCTCTCCCCCGCCCTCGACCCCGGCCCCGACCAAAGCCGCCACCACCGGCCGCACCGCCTCTCCGCCGAGCCTTCCGCATTGGTAGTCTCTCCTTAGTGCCCTAAAATCACAACAGAAATCACACATATATTTTAAGATGTCACCTGTGTAAATGTATAACATTTAGATGTGGGTGAAGAGACACGGATTTGGGGAGAGAGGGATCAAGTCAAGATTAGGGAATCAAATCACGCATCATATGCGCAGGTTCCGCAAAGTTTACAAACATATGATATTCTCCAATTTGTGTTTGTACTGAAGAAAAAGGTAGAGGGGAACGCTACCAGCGGAAGTATGTAACAGAAAGAACAATCGAGAGTAAGGATCAACTTCAACAAAATGATAACTACTTAAATATTTTGAATTACTTGGGGTGACGTTGCTCGTGTTGTTTAACAACATCGGTTACATGTTGCGATACTTGTGACTGTGGACCTGCAACTTTGTATCCTAAACAGAGTCCTCCGTCGACCAATCAGCGTTAGGGAATATTGCATATGCTTGGCGCTGTCCAATCAGCGAGCAGGTGAAGCCTCTCTTCCTCTTCCAGCTGACATAGTTGGGTTGCAGGGCGCTAAATACCAAACCAAGAAGCTAGTCGTCAGCCATCTTAGCCGTGCACTTGTATTTCTCACTGCTGAATTGTCCTTTTATTTCTACTATCTGCTTTTCAAAAACCGTCACGAAGAATTTCTGTGACGTTCTTGGGGTCACATCATGTGCAGCACACCTCACTCCTGCACGAATGTTATTTTGTTTTAAAGGTTTCCTTCAAAGCAACAGCAGCGACCTAACCAGTCTGCATCGAGCGCTATGCTGCTCTTCCCTTTCCAGACAGCCCGTCATGGGCGCTCCGACGAGACGAGCCATGCACCGGCTAGCACACATCCTAGTCGTTCAGCATATTGAACTATGCCTTTTATGATTATGGACAGATAACAATAGATAGGGTAACGGAGGTCACTTACCCGCGCAACTATGTTCGACCGTGAAAGCCGGTCATGTCCACAGTGACAGCGTCCTATTCTGCAGCCCGCGACGTTACGTTAGTCCTCCATTGATATGACTTCCAACAAACGGTCCGCTCCGGCTTGGCCTGCACATCTGTAATGTAGGTTTTATTAAGAGTGACACCGCGTTTATATTCCACAGTACAATATTCCACTGTTGCGTCCGGCAGTTGCCCTAACCAGAATGTTGGTTTCCAATTAAAATGGCTTGAAAAAATACGCCCCTTTTGAAAAAAACGAACTCTCAGCCCTTGTAGCTTACATTTACCGCGTACGGAACGCGCATAGGTTTGTGATTGGTGGAAATGAGACGTCAGAAGGCCAGCGATTCTACTAGCCTCGCTTACGATTGGCTGACGACTAGAAAAGCAACTCGGGAATCTCTTCCTTATTTGCGCGCCCTTGTGTTTGCAATTCAGCGATAAGAGAGAGCAGTGTCTTCTGCTGTTTTCCTGTCTAATATGAGATGCCTCACCCTTCAGAAGATCTCATCCGTTACGGCACTACCATTAACGCGCGTATAGGTGCGCAAAGAGGTCCAAAATTGAAAACAGATAGCCGTGGCCTAACCTTTCTGGTGGAGGCTACATCAAGGTTGATTCAGCAATAGCAAATAACTATATCGTAGCCTGAAAATACTTAAATAGGAGAAAAAAATGTTATTATGCACTAGGCTACATCCAAACGTGGTGAATAGACATGGTTTTACAAAGGCTGTTTCACATTTCACTATTGTAGACTAGCTTACTATATATGTATATAATAAAAAGAGTCAAAATCTGAAACTTCAGATTGCTCTGCTGAAATGAAGAAGTGTATTTATATCCCCTGATTAACATTTGTAAGGACTCCTCAGTTTCCTAGAGAGCATGGCCATCATATCTGATGTGTGTGTGTGTGTGTGTGCGTGTGTACGTGTGTGTGTTGAGGGTGGGGGTACCCCAAACCCAACCCCTAGGCCCCAACCCCCAGAACCACCCCCTGGCTGTGCAGGCAGTGACCAGCTGCCCACTCGATGCCTAGGCACAGTCTCCTCAGAGCGGGCACCACAGCATCTCCCTGCCCGGACTCTCACCCAAGCCCTGCCCACCAGCCAACGAGCCCAGAGACTCCGCATCACATCACATCGCATCGCATCGCCTCATCGCTCAGAAGGTATCAGTTGAACCCATTCATCTTTTTGTTTTTATCAGAAACGAACGCATCTGATCTTTATCAATACCCCTCATCTTATTCTTTTATCTGCTGAAACTCACACGTGATCTTTATCAATACCCCTCATCTGATTCTTATATCTGCTGAAACTCACACATGTGATCTTGTCATTGCTCTTCATCTTCAGTTTGTTCTGCTGTTTTTCTAGTCTAGAGTGTTCTGTTTTTTTTATCTAGAGTGTTTTATTCTGGAGTGTTCTCTTAGCTATTTTCATAGCTGAATTTAGCTCTGTGTTTACTATGTGGCTGTATGTGTGAGATATCTGTACTATGAGGCCTTATGTGTGAGCTGTCTTTACTGTGTTGCTGTATGTGTGATTTCTTTACTGTGTGGCCATATGAGTGAGGTATCTTTACTATGTTACCAATCTTTTCGTTTTTGTTGATAAATGCTTATCTGTAAATAGAGGAAAAGGAAGTCTCAGAAAGAGAAACTCTTTGTATCTTTGTATGAGAAGCTGAGGAATTGTCATATTCGTTTTTTTATTCTGCTCTAAGTGCTGCATAAACTCTCTGTGTAGCTCTACTGTTTAGAGCACAAGGGCTATTGAGAAGGAATTTGTTGTTATTTGTGCAGTGTAGGGATATTCATTGAGCAGGATTTGAGTTGAAAATGAGATCTGAAAATGTAGTGAAATGTGTGTCTGCAGGAGCTGCCCGCAGATACAAACACACACACATGTTTGAAAGGAGAGGAGGAGCACCATGAGAGCCTACCTACTCTTCTTCGCACACACCGCTCTGCTCCTGGTGGGGTCGGACATCAGCATGGCAGGTACAAACACACACACACTGTATCCTCCAAACACATGCATATCATGACCCACACACACACACACACGCACACACACCACCTCCACACCCCTGACAGTCACAGGTTCACTTTCTAGTCTGTAGTAGTAACTGCTTCTGTGGTGAAACTCTAAAAGGCCCTGGCATGAAAAGTCTTCCTAAACCCAAACTTCACTAAATATATTTGCTTATCTAATACTACAGTATAAGGGCCATCAGTTATGCATTGAGAATCAAGGGCAGGCAGTTATGACCTGCTGTCAGCTGATGTAAACAGGAGGTCCTGGTTCATTGTAAATATATTGTAATGTTACAAACTGGCCTTTCTTTGCCACTGCTCTGGAATGCAGCTGTTGTTCATGTCTCTCTTTTCCAAATGGAAACCTGTTTTGATAGTGCTCACTACAAAGCTCAAGTGCTTCATCAGTTTAGTTATTTCTGTTGAACTGTAAGTCTAAAGCCAAATGACTGGTCACTAAGTTCTGATAGTACTGATTTAAGTTTGGATAGTACTGATTTGAGTTTAGTACTGATTTAAATTTGGATAGTACTGATTTAAGTTCAGATAGTACTGCTTAAAGACATGAGTCAGTTTGAACTTCACCAATTGACAGCAGCTTGAGTCTGTGATGCAATTTTGGACCCTAACACCGGACATGCTTCTGCTGTTGTGCCAGGGTATGTGAGTCTGAGGCATGGCATGTGGCATGTCTGTGTCTGTGGCAGAGCCAGTCTGAAGTGCCTGGCGTCTGCCCACATCCCTGTGCCAGTGCTGCTCAGCTGGGCAGTGCCGCTGCTCATGGGCTTGACGTGGCATCAATGGGAGACTGACTGTCAGCTGGGCATGGCATCAAAGCTGGACACGGCATCCTGTTTGGCCGTGCCACCCCTCCTCCAGGCTGATCCCAGTCCAGCCGTGCACAGTGTGGGTTAGAGATCAATTCAGCCCCCAAAACAAGCAGCCACTGTTCTCCAGCCTGTGCTCGGCCGCCAACACATCGCGGGGCTTTGAAGAGCGGCAGCGCCTGTCATCTTTCATAAAAGGAGGAGACGCTGGTGTCAGGGAGGCTCCTGTGGGGCTCCAAGGGCCCCCCGTGCCCCCTCATTGCTGGCCCCCGAGGGCCTCTGCTCAATCTGGCTCTTGATGCTCCCTGACGGGCCTGGAGCCCCTCACTGCTGCCACTGTGACTCGGGTGTCAGACAAACATGCTGATGGCTCAGCTGTAGGCTGGGCAGGGCCTAAATAAAGCCTGCCTTTCAGGGACGCTTTTCAAGAGAGCCAAGAGACCTCTGGGGGCCGGAAGAATGCCGCTAGCGGCTAAGAGGGCATCGCTGGGCATGGCTGGACCTACGTCTCCTCACCTCCGGCTATCTGTTGATAAAGGACTGAGAAGAGGGAGGAAGAGAAGATGAGGAAGAAAAGGAGAGGAGCAGAGGTCAGTTAGGGATGGACACTGAGGGGGGGAAGTCACGGCTAAATCAGGAAGTGGAGGGCAATCACAGCAGGACTGTGGCACTTTTCCAGGGAGACACACACATCCTGTGCCAAGAGCCTTGTCACACTCACACATACGGGCACGTACACACACATACATACATACACACACACTCACACAGACACACACCAGCAGTTCTTCAGTGGTACTTAAATAGGACCTTGTTAGTGTCCTGTCTTTAGAAACAGCAGGAAATGCCCAATAACCCTTTTTTCTGTCTTTTTCTGGAAATCTTAGCTTTTGTTCTTCAAAAGAGACACTTGGTGTGTGTGTGTGTGAGTGTGTGTGTGTGTGTGTGTGTGTGTGTGTGTGTGTGTGTGTGTGAGTGTGTGTGTGTGTGTGTGTGTGTGTGTGTGAGTGAGTGTGTGTGTATGTGTGTGTGTGTGAAAGACACACTGTGTGTGTGTATGTGTATGTGTGTGAGTGTGTGTGTGTGTGTGTGTGTGTGTGTGTGTGTGTGAGTGAGTGTGTGTGAGTGAGTGTGTGTGTGTGTGTGTGTGAAAGACATGCTGTGTGTGTGTGTGAGTGTGTGTGTGTGTGTGTGTGAAAGACACGCTGTGTGTGTGTATGTGTGTGTGTGTATGAGTGTGAAAGACACGCTGTGTGTGTGTATGTGTGTGTGTGAGAAAAAGACACCCCATGGTTTTGAAGTAGTGCTGCCAAAGCATGACCTCAGTATCTATTTAACTGTCATCCAGCGACTGTGACGTTTTAGGAAGTTGCTTTGCTGATTTCTCTCTTCTCTGACACTTTCTGTTCTAGGCACTAAAGAACTTCTAGTCACCACTATAAAGGTTTGTCTCATATCTCCTAGTCACTATAAAGGTTTGTCTCATATCTCCTAGTCACTATAAAGGTTTGTCTCATATCTTCTAGTCACCACTATAAAGG
>PYXC01001850.1:92500-107500 GCA_015244755.2 Tenualosa ilisha | reverse complement strand
CGCCTTCATCGGTGAATCTGTGTCTCTCGACCTGGCTGTCGCACGCTACTGTGAGCTCGTCCGAGCACACGAGGTCATCGGGATGAGGGGCTACAGCATTGTCACACCGCTGGGTAATACGTGTGTGTGTGTGTGTGTTGTCATTTTTATCTGTGTGTGTGTGGTGCTTGTGAGTTTAATGTGTATATGTGTGTGTGTGTGTGTGTTGTCATTTTTATGTGTTTGTGTGGTGCTTGTGAGCATAATGTGTGTGTTTGTGTGTATGTGTGTGTGTGTGTGTGTTGTCATTTTCATTTGTGTGTGTGTGGTGCTTTTGAGTATAATGTTTATATGTGTGTGTTGTGATTTCTATCTGTGTGTGTGTGGTGCTTGTGAGTATAATGTGTATATATGTGTGTGTGTGTGTTGTGATTTCTATCTGTGTGTGTGTGGTGCTTGTGAGTTTAATGTGTATATGTGTGTGTGTGTGTGTTGTCATTTTTATGCGTTTGTGTGGTGCTTGTGAGCATAATGTGTGTGTTTGTGTGTGTGTGTGTGTGTGTGTTGTCATTTTCATTTGTGTGTGTGTGGTGCTTGTGAGTATAATGTTTATATGTGTGTGTTGTGATTTCTATCTGTGTGTGTGTGGTGCTTGTGAGTATAATGTGTATATATATGTGTGTGTGTGTGTGTGTGTGTGTGTGTTGTGATTTCTATCTGTGTGTGTGTGGTGCTTGTGAGTATAATGTGTATATATGTGTGTGTGTGTGTTGTGATTTCTATCTGTGTGTGTGTGGTGCTTGTGAGTATAATGTGTATATATGTGTGTGTGTGTGTGTGTGTGTGTTGTGATTTCTATCTGTGTGTGTGTGGTGCTTGTGAGTATAATGTGTATATATGTGTGTGTGTGTGTGTTGTGATTTCTATCTGTGTGTGTGTGGTGCTTGTGAGTATAATGTGTATATATGTGTGTGTGTGTGTGTGTGTGTGTGGTGCTTGTGAGTATAATGTGTGTGTGTGTGTCCTCGCAGGCTCCCCGATGCTGAAGAACCTGAGTGTGTCGGTGCTGCAGCTGAGCGAGGCCGGGGAGCTGGCGTACCTCCGGAGCAAGTGGTGGGCCAGCAGCTGCATGGCCAATGGAGCCCGCGGCTCGGGGGTCAAAGGTCATGGCCTGCGTGGAATCTTCCTGCTGCTCGCCATTGGACTCGGGGTCGCTCTTCTGATCGCCGTGCTAGAGCTCACGGCACGATCACGCCACCAAGCACAGGAGCAGAGGGTAACACACACACACACACACACACACACACACACACACACACACACACACACACACACACACACACATTACACACTCACAGAATGTGTGCGTCTTCCACAGAAGTCCTATTCCATTTCATTGTGCTATCACATACACACACACACACACACACACGTACTCAGCCTGTGTGTGTGTTTGTGTGTGTCCTCCACAGAAGTCCTGCTGCACAGTGTTGTCTCAGGAGCTGAGTCAGCGTTTGAGAGGCGGAACAGCGAGCAGGCAGGAGGAGAGTGCAGAGAAGAGCAAAGCGTGAACACACACACACACACACGCTCCCTCATACACACACACTTGCTTAAACACACACACGCACTCCCTCATACACACACACTCCTTCAAACACACTCACTCCCTCATACACACACACACACGCACACTTCCTCAAACACACACACTCCCTCACACATACACACTCCCTCATACATTCACACACACACACTCTCTCAAACACACACTCCCTCATAAATACGACGGGAGAATACACTTTCTCTAGGAGTGTTTGCTCTGTGTGTGTGTGTGTGTGTGTGCGTGCGCATTTCTGTTGTGTGTGATTAATGTGATAATGTACATCAACACTTTAGTCTGTTACTAATCCTGCTGTCATATGTGATCATAAGACTGTACTAGTCTGGCTTAATCCCTTTAGATTATTAATCTCTTTAGAATGATGTAAATAGAGACCCAGAATAATATTCCCCAGACGCCTTAGACTGTTCTGTAATGTAAGTGCTGCTCTGAGGAGGTGGTAAGGTGATGGTCACTCTGCGGAAAATACGCCTCACAGTCAGGAGAGCAGAATCGTATCTTTATTTGTTTGGACTGTGGGCAAGCTCTTGACAAACCACTGAATGAATGTTCTGCTCACCAATGGTTTTGTGTAGAACAAAATCACACTGCGTAGTCGAGTCTCTCGGGCACATGTAATAGATGAGTAATAAAGAGTCTATTACTAACAGCTGTGTGCTGCTGTGTATCAACTACAATTCACTGTTCTCTCAGCTGGGCAACTCTGCAACATCTCACACACAACACACACACACACACACACACACACACACACACACACACACACACACACACACACACACACACTCACACACGAGTAGTGGAGTTACCACACTCCCTTCACATGGACCATGAGAAGATGTGGTTTCATATCTGTCCTCATATCTGCTTAGAGAAATATACACAAATGTACAATACGTTCCATTTACATTCACAAAATATACAGATGATTTAGTCCAGTGGGCTCTTCTCCCTTTTCAAGCAGGTGAGTCTGGAGTTCAACCAGGAGAGGTAAGGCTGAGACGCACCCCTGGAATGTGTGGGTGTGGGGGGGAGGATTTCCCCCCTGGGAAGTGCAGATGGATTTGGTTTCTGGCTGAAAAGGTCCCAGTGGTTCTCGGTCCAACAGTAATGTTCCTGTACCACCTCCATTGAGTTGGTGTTAGCGTAGCTTAGCTGAGTTGGTGTTAGCGTAGCTTAGTGTTTCCATGGTTTCCATACATCAGCCTCATCGAGCAGTGCTACTGTTTCTCATCATCAGAGTCGTCTGAGAGAAGGGACACACACACACACATTATTAATACACAGTCCGGTCAGACACTGCTGGGATCAGCAGTGCGATCAGCACACACACACACACACATTTATAAATACACACACCCTGCAGGCTCTGTGACAGGGGAAAAGCACACATACACACACACACACGTCTTTAACTAGTCTGGCTATCCCAAAACACTGAGGGGAGAAGCACATCATGAACTCCCAGTCATTCTCTCTCAAAAATGGTGAGGCAAAAACATTTGGGGTCGCTGTATTTGCATTTGGGGTAACACACACACACACACACACATACACTGCTACACACACTTACACACACACACACAGACACAAAGCAGGCTCTCTTACCACGGAAGAGAAGTGGGGATTTACAATGGAGCTCCCTGAGCTTCTGTTCAAAAAGGGCACCCATCTCCCTCTGTAGCGTGCCGACCTCACCCTGCTGTCCAGCGGGCACCTGGGAGGGCAGACTATTCAGGTCCAGGCTGTCCAGACTGCCCTCGCTGCTGGACTCATTGTCCACCAGCAGGGTGGCGCTGTTTAGGCCAGGGCTGCGCTGCCCGACTCTAAGTCGCTGCTCTGGAAGAGAGTGCTGCCACTCCAGCGTTGGTCGGGCGTGAGATGGGGGGCGCTGGGTGCCTGGCAGCTGGGGCCGTTGCCGAGGAACACTCTTAGACCGCCGTTCCGTGAAGGAGGGGGTGGATGTGGGGTTGGAGGACTTTGCGGTGGGGTCAATGGTCCTCCTGATGGGGACAGGACTGGGTGGAACCGGGGGCAGGCAGAGCCGGTTCCTGCGAAAGAGCTCAGGGGAGTTGTAGAGAACCACAGCAGGAATGTGGATGGGGTCCGTCTGCGTGCTCTGGTCACTGTAGCTTACCTGCCTCACTGGGGCCACAGGAACCTGGGGAACCATGGGGGGAACCGCTGCAGGTTCTAGAGACTGTGGAAGCGCAGTCACAGGTGCCACAGGAATCTGGGGAACAGCTGCTGCAGCAACCCGAGGAACCCCTACAGGAACCGTCACAGGTTTGGATTCTAGAGGCTGTGAGAGTGCAGTGGCCTGCATCACAGGGGCCACAGGAGCCTGGGGAACAGCTGCTAAAGGAACCAGGGGAAGCCCTGCAGGGTTGGGTTCCACAGGCTGTGCGTCTGCAGCCTTATGCCTCACAGGGGCCACAGGAATGTAAGGAACCTGTTGAACCGCTGCAGGTTTGGGTTCCAAAGGCTGAGGGAGTGAAGCTGTCTCATCCAGGCTTGGCTGGTTCTGCCAGATCAGATCTAGAGAACCTGGCACACAGACCTGACTTGGTTCTGGGGGCTGGTTCGACACCCAGACCTGAGTGGGTTCTAAAGGCTGGTTTGACACCCAGACCTGACTGGGTTCTAGTGGCTGGCCCTTTGGCTCCACAGATGTCATCACAGGATGGGGGACTGGTGCTGCCTCAACCTGTTCTGAAACTTGGGCCTTCAGATTGGGCTTGGGTAGTTGGTGTAGTTGTTCTACAGCTTTGGGTTCTCGTAGCTGGTCTACATGTTCTAACACACTGGTGTCTGGGTAGAGTGCTGGTCTTGGGTGTACAGTTTCTAGTATTCTGAGTTCTGGGAGTATAGCTTGTAAAGCTGATAGGTCGTAATTCGGTTCTAAAGGTCCGTCTTCCAAAGGTTGGCCTGACAGCTCAGCAGATGGAGCTTCCATGTCAAGTTCAGAAAGCTCCTCTATTGCTTGCAGTGTTCCAGTTTCTACAGGTTGGCCTGTTGGTTCTGGTTTGAGCTTTCTGTTCTCATCTATTGTTTGTAAAAGTCGGTTCCCAGTCTGATCAAACAGCTCTGAAACTCTCATCTCTTGTTCAGACTCTGGTGGCGTGAGATGTAAGTGTTCTGAAACAATGTTCTCTGTATTGGGTTCTATCTGTTCGTCTGTCGGTTCTAACACTGCCAACTGCCGCCTGAACCGTGGTGGAGGCTCTAGTGGATGTGGAACCATTAGGTTCCGCTTGTTTTGTGGATGGGGTAGAATGGGCACCTCGGTTTTGGTGTCCGTCTGCGGTTCTAATGCCTGTAAAAATGCAGGATCCCGGCTGGGCTTGGGTGGAGGTTCCCTTGGTTCGAAAACAGCACCCTCCACTATCACCTGTGGAGAACCGTCAGAGCGCTCTGAAGATGTACTCTCCTGCTTGCTGAGGGAGGGGCCTCTGGATCGGAAGGGTGGGGTTGGGATGTCCAGTTCTGAAGTATCGTCGTTGCCCCAGTTGACGTAACCATAAGCAATCTCGGCACCAGTGGAGCTTGCCTCTGATGACATTCGACTGCGAGGGCCTGACCAGAAAAACACAAGTTCTCAGGAGGGTCAGATTCATATTCACTCAGACTTGGAGTTAAACCTCCATTTAACACAGACAGTGACCAGTGACACCAGACAACATGTGGATTTACAGAAGCAGAAGAGATGGCAGAGAAAGAACGATGATCACACAAAGCTCTGTGGCACGTGATATGAGACTATGAACCATTTCAAGCACATAAACCAAAACAGTGCTAGAACGTTCTCTTTTGTTCCCAAACCACTTCCACTAAGTTGAGATGGGATGGGAACAGCTTTGGTGCTAATAATCCAACTCTCTATATGTTTATTACAGCACAGCATTACCACACCATGTCTTTATACCTTACCACATACGACATCACTATACCACATACGACATCACCATACCACATACGACATCACTATACCACATACGACATCACCATACCACATACGACACCACCATACCACATACGACATCACTATACCACATACGACATCACTATACCACATACGACATCACTATACCACATACGACATCACTATACCACAGACGACATCACTATACCACATACGACATCACTATACCACATACGACATCACTATACCACATACGACATCACTATACCACATACGACATCACCATACCACATACGACACCACCATACCACATACGACACCACCATACCACATACGACACCACCATACCACATACGACACCACCATACCACATACGACATCACTATACCACATATGACACCACCATACCACATACGACATCACCATACCACATATGACACCACCATACCACATACGACATCACTATACCACATACGACATCACCATACCACATATGACATCACCATACCACATATGACATCACCATACCACATACGACATCACTATACCACATATGACATCACCATACCACATACGACATCACTATACCACATATGACATCACCATACCACATACGACACCACCTTACCACATATGACATCACCATACCACATACGACACCACCTTACCACATACGACATCACTATACCACATATGACATCACCATACCACATACGACTTCACTATACCACATATGACATCACCATACCACAGACGACACCACCTTACCACATATGACATCACCATACCACATACGACACCACCATACCACATATGACATCACCATACCACATACGACATCACCATACCACATACGACTTCACTATACCACATATGACATCACCATACCACAGACGACACCACCTTACCACATATGACATCACCATACTACATACGACATCACTGATTGTTTTTTAGTACGTACCCCTGTGCTTTTCGAGGGGTTCCTGGAAGTAGACCCTCTGTGCTCGCCGTGGGGGCTCACTCTGCGCTCCTCGGGAGAGGGTGGGATCCCGGCTGCTCTGTGAGCTTGCGTCGTCGTCCGAGAGGGGCTTGGACAGGGACGACTCCGACGAGACCTTCTTCCCTTTGGCCAGGCCCGTCCCTGGGACGTGAGACGCCTTATGCAGCAGTTTCTTCATGGCGTTGCCTTTGCCCTGCATCATAGCCAGATACAGATCACTGTCACTGCTAGCGTGTCAATAGCATGTTTGCTAGTGCTACAAGCGGACGCTGCTAAAACACAGTCTGATGTTTAGGGTTAGCAAGTTAAGTTAGCACGACTTCGCTCTAGCGTTAGGCTACCTGATACAGTCCTACTTTGCTAAAGCACTATTCAAGTGCAAGCACTATAATGAGTGTGTTAGGGCTATAGCATGACAGGATTATTTTGGTTATGGGTTCACACTATAGTCTGTTTTGGGGTTAGCGCTACTTTGCTACAATACTACTTTCCAACCGGATTAGTTAGTGTCTGTGCTACATTGCTACTACACTTGCCTTGCCACTAATGTTTGAGACTGCAATATGGACAAAGATGGACGCCTCTTCCACACCCTCCAGATACACGTGCCGATAACCTTACATTGGAATGCACCAGTACACACACATCAGTTACATCAGTAATATGCACCAATATCCTTATGCAGGAATGAACCAGCACACACACATACACACACACACACACACACACACACACACACGAACACAAACACACGCGATAGCCTAACATAGGAATGAACCAGCACACACACACACGCACCAGTACACACACATCAGTTACATCTGATACACATGCCGATAGCTTTACATAGGAATGAATCAGCACACACACACACACACACAAGAACACACAACAGTTACATCAGATACATGTGCCGAGAGCCTTGCACAGGAATGTACCAGCATACAGACACACACACATACACACACACACGCACATCAGTTACATCAGATAGTCAAGCTGATAGCCTTACACAGGAACAAACCAGCACACACACATACACACCAGCATACTCACACACACATACACACACACACACACACACACACCAGTACACACACATCAGTTACATCAGTTACATGTACTGATAACCTTAAACAGGAATGGACCAGCTCACACACACACACACACACACACACACACACACAGGGGCGATGGTGGCGCAGGTGGCAGAGGTGCCGTTTGGCAGCCAGAGGGTTGTAGTTCTGAGCCCCACTCTGCCTGACCCATCGGAGTGTGTGAATGGGTGAGTGTGAGGCACACACTGTAAAGCGCTTTGAGTGCTTGCAGGAGTAGAAAAGTGCTATAGAAATGCAGTCCATTTACACACACACACCAGATATATATATACATGCTGAGAGCCTAACAAAGGAATGTATCAACACACATACACACATCAGTTACACATGCTAGCACATACACACACATACACACACCAGGACACACACATCAGATCAGCATACAAGAAATAAATGAGCACATACACATAACACAAATCAGACATAACAGACAGACAGATTATAGACAGACTGACTGATTGAGCAGATAATTCTTATTTCTTATTATTATAGTTCCAGATGAACTAGCATGTGACCAGCATCACCTCAGTGTAACAAGTACTAAAGGTTAGGGTTATCTCAGTGTAACAAGTACTAAAGGTCAGGGTTACCTCAGTGTAACAAGTACTAAAGGTTAGGGTTATCTCAGTGTAACAAGTACTAAAGGTTAGGGTTATCTCAGTGTAACAAGTACTAAAGGTTAGGGTTATCTCAGTGTAACAAGTACTAAGGGTCAGGATTATCTCAGTGTAACAAGTACTAAAGGTCAGGGTTATCTCAGTGTAACAAGTACTAAAGGTCAGGGTTATCTCAGTGTAACAAGTACTAAAGGTCAGGGCTAAGGTTCAGTTTAGCTCAGTGTAATAAAAGTAGTGCTCTAACTGAATTGGTGAGGGATACCTGGCAGCACACACACAAACACAAACATACACACACACACACACACACACACACACACACACACACACACACACACACACACACACTCATCAGTTATATTAGGCATGCATGTCGAGAGCCCATACCTGGCAGCATGCTGCTAAAGGCAATGGTCCTCTGGCCGATGAAATCTCGTCCAATGGGGTCGTGATCCCAGACGGTGAAGCGCACCAGGGCGACCTGAGGCATGTGGATGATGAACAGAAGAGTCTCCTCCCACATCGGGTTGAAACCTGCCAATCAACAGTCACATGACAACCTGCCCAATGCATATTATTTCACTATATTTGTGGGCGGGTTCGGCCTTGGGTTTAGAGTCATATGATTCGACCTGAGGGGAAATGGGGACGTGATCAGGAAATGAATCCCATTTGGAATCAAACCAGGGTTCTTAGGGACACACACACAGATGCAATGCATAGTCTTTACCATAGAAGATAACTAAACTGGACAAGATCTATAGGTGCATGTATGGACTTTTTACCATAGAGATCACTACACTAGAGGAGAGTGTAGAGTCTCGAGCAGTGATATCCAGCGGGTCTCTTATATGTGTGCATCTCACCATTGTCATCCACCACACGCGTCTGAGCCTTCTGACAGTCCACAGGCAGACCGATGATCTCCACCTCAACAAACGGATCTATGATCTGAACACCACAGCACATGTGCAGAATCATGAGCTAAGCATGAGTTTTATTGTCTTTGTTGTCAAGTATTGAGTGTGTGTGTGTGTGTGTGTGTGTGTGTGTGTGTGTGTCACCTCTCCCCTGTCTCCTAGCATGGAATCTTTAGGTTTGGGGAGCTGTTGGCCACTGATGATCTTCAGCATCAGCTGTTTCCTCTTGTTTCCCGGCAACGGGTCCTCCAGCAAAGGGTTAAAGGCACCTGGACATAGAAAATGAGAAGAGCTCAGGGGCCCCACACACACACACACACACACACACAACCCCCCCGACACACACACACTTGCCAAGCAGTCACATTATTGAACCTTTTAGCACCTGTCAGATACACATTCTGGACCTACACACACTTGAAGCACAAACACACCAGTCACACACCTTTACACATATGCACACACACACACACACACCTTCACACATTCACACACACACACATCAGGTACACACCTTTACACACACCTTTATACACACACTCACACACCTTTACACACACCGGTTACACACCTTTGTACACACACACACACATGCACCAGTCACACACCTCTACACACACAAACACACACACACACACACACACACACACACACACACCAGTCACACACCTTTACACACACAAACACACACACACACACACCAGTCACACACCTTTACACATGCACTTGGGTTTGAGGATGTAGCCACAGTTGCCATTGGCTGCAAACTTGGCTCTGTTGAGCTGCAGACTGCGGCCCTCTGTCTGGTAATTCAGAGCCACTGTAGGGAAAACACACACACACACACACACACACAAACCATAAAAATCAAACAATAAAATGAAGGATTAATTAATCGATTGATTGTCTGCCAGATTCTTGTCTTGTCTACAAACTCAGTGTCTGGAGAACCCTTGACTGATGTGCTGGTTTTGATTCTTGCCTGTTTTTGGACTACTGACCTTTGCCTGAAAGTTCACCTCCATGGCTGACTGAAGAATGTATGTGACTTTTGCCTAGCCTGTATCCTCATGTGAGTCTATGTGACTTTTGCCTAGCCTGTATCCTCATGTGAGTCTATGTGAGTTTTGCCTAGCCTGTATCCTCATGTGAGTCTATGTGACTGTTGCCTAGCCTGTATCCTTATGTGAGTCTATGTGAGTTTTGCCTAGCCTGTATCCTCATGTGAGTCTATGTGACTTTTGCCTAGCCTGTATCCTCATGTGAGTCTATGTGACTGTTGCCTAGCCTGTATCCTCATGTGAGTCTATGTGAGTTTTGCCTAGCCTGTATCCTCATGTGAGTCTATGTGACTTTTGCCTAGCCTGTATCCTCATGTGAGTCTATGTGACTGTTGCCTAGCCTGTATCCTCATGTGAGTCTATGCGAGTTTTGCCTAGCCTTTATCTTCATGGGAGTTTTTCTTAGCCTGTCTCTCCCTTGGACTTGTTGCCTGGATTTTTTCCCCACTGTGTCTGATCTCTCTGCCTGCTTTCTGGACTTTGGGATTTTGCCAGAGCCTATCTGCGCCTCTGCTGTGTATTTTTGCTGTGCTATTTTGAGCTCGCTGGACTGACGGATTGATGGCCTTTGCCTTGTGTGCCTGTTGGTTACACATCTTATGTTTTTGTCATTTGAGTTCACATCCTGTTCCACTGAGTCTGCTTTTGTGTTGACTATCCTCACTAAGCCTACAGGCACTGACTGACTGACTGACTGACTGACTGACTGACTGATTGGTTGACTGGCTGACTGACTGACTGACTGATTGGTTGACTGACTGACTGACTGACTGACTGATTGACTGACTGACTGGTTGACTGACTGACTGATTGGTTGACTGATTGACTGACTGACTGGCTGACTGACTGATTGGTTGATTGGCTGACTGACTGACTGACTGATTGGTTGACTGATTGACTGACTGACTGGCTGACTGACTGATTGGTTGGTTGGCTGACTGACTGACTGACTGATTGGTTGACTGATTGACTGACTGACTGGCTGACTGACTGATTGGTTGATTGGCTGACTGACTGACTGACTGATTGGTTGACTGATTGACTGACTGACTGACTGACTGATTGGTTGACTGACTGACTGACTGACTGACTGATTGACTGACTGACTGGTTGACTGACTGACTGATTGGTTGACTGACTGACTGACTGACTGACTGACTGACTGATTGGTTGACTGACTGACTGACTGACTGACTGACTGACTGACTGACTGATTGACTGACTGACTGGTTGACTGACTGACTGATTGGTTGACTGACTGACTGACTGACTGACTGACTGACTGATTGGTTGACTGACTGACTGACTGACTGACTGGTTGACTGACTGACTGATTGGTTGACTGACTGACTGACTGACTGACTGACTGACTGACTGACTGATTGGTTGACTGACTGACTGACTGACTGACTGACTGACTGACTGACTGATTGGTTGACTGACTGACTGATTGGTTGATTGATTATTACCCATGTGGCAGCCGGCGTTCCAATAGGGCTGTGGGTTGAAGTTACTGGAGTCCACCCTGTAGTTGGAGGGGTAGACCCTGAGGAGCTGCCGCTGGTTGAAGCGTACCATCTGGGCCGACTTCAGTGCCAGGATCTGATTGGTTATGCTCTCGTTCAGGGAGGACACCTGCCAGCTGCACATGTAGGCTGAAGCCAATCACAGACAGACAGACAGACAGACAGACACAAACAAAGCCAGTCACAGACACACAGGTGATTAGTGTATGAGCCGACACACTCAGCTGTTGATGTGCTCATTCGCACGCATACGCACACACACATAGACATACACACACACGCACACAGGCATATGCATACACGCAGACATACGCACGCAGGCAAACACGTGCATGCACACACACACACACATAGTGCAGTACCAAAGAGCACTGAGACGTCTTCTCAGTAACCACACAAACAAGACCTGGATACTGTTGCATCAGACACAACTACACACTGGTGTGTCGCTTGCAGGAGTGGATTTGGAGGTGATTCCCCACCTTGTGTTTCAATGTCATGGACACGGACTGATTTGGTGTACTTGACCAGGTCAGACAGCGCACGCGAGAGCCTCATGGTCTTCCTCTTCCTGCAACACACAAGAGATGGCAGTTTACTCCCACTCACAACCAGGGCTGTGTTTCTAAACACCGCTGTTGCTAACAGCGTTAGCAATCTCGATAGTTATGCCACTGGGTGAAGCTGTTTAACGACCAAGATAACGACGGAAGTTAGCACTGTCTGTGTGTGTATCTGTATGTGTACACATGTGTTTGAGAGTGTGTGTGTGTGTGTGTAAGCTTGTACTTGAGTGTGTGAGCATAGAGTCTGCTGACTGAGTTTACTTCCACTCAGGACCAGGGCTGTGTTCATAGTGTGTGTGTGTGCATGTGTGTGAGTGTGTATCTATCTGTGTGTGTGTACTGTGTGTGTGAGTGTGTATCTATCTGTGTGTGTGTACTGTATGAGTTTGAATGTGTGAGCACACAGAGTCAGCTGACTGCTACCTACCTGCCGTAATGCACATCTTGTTTGCGTGGGCTGGTTTTGGACTGCTCTGGGTCTGTGTCTGAGTCCTCCAGGATGGGCTTCTTCTTGCTCCGCTTCTTCCTCTGAAAATCAACAGTGGTGCTCTTATTGGCTGCAAATGTGTGCTGGACATATATCAGACACTCTTATTGGCTGCAAATGTGTGCTGGACATATATCAGACACTCTTATTGGCCGCAAAAATGGAACAGACTCAGCAGGTGTCACTTGAATTGTTTTATCCCAATATTTAATTGAATTCAGTCAGACGCTGTGGGTTCAACTACACTGAGGGTTGATGGAGAAGGTAACGGCAGATAAGAGAGAGAGAGAGAGAGAGAAAAACAGAAAGAGAAGGGATGAGAGAAAGAGAGAGAGAGAATAACAGAAAGAGAAGGAATGAGAGAGAGAAAGTGTTACCTTGGGTTTGAAGAGAGAGAGGGAGAGAGAGAATAACAGAATGAAAGCTAGAAAGAAAGAAACAAGGTTACCTTGCGTTTGAAGAGAGAGAGAGAGAAAGAGAGAGAGAGGGAGAGAGAGAATAACAGAAAGAGAAGGAATGAGAGAGAGAGAAACAATGTTACCTTGCATTTGAAGAGAGAAAGGGAGGGAAAGAGAGAGAGAGGAAGAGAGAGAATAACATAAAGAGAAGGAATGAGAGAGAGAAAAAGAAACAATGTTACCTTGCGTTTGAGGAGAGAGAGAGGGAGAGAGAGAATAACAGAATGAAAGAGAGAAAGAGAGAAACAATGTTACCTTGCAATTGAAGAGAGGGAGGGAGAGAGAGAATAACAGAATGAAAGAGAGAAAGAGAGAAACAGTGTTACCTTGTGTTTGAAGAGAGGGAGGGAGAGAGAGAATAACAGAATGAAAGAGAGAAAGAGAGAAACAGTGTTACCTTGTGTTTGAAGAGAGGGAGGGAGAGAGAGAATAACAGAATGAAAGAGAGAAAGAGAGAAACAGTGTTACCTTGTGTTTGAAGAGAGGGAGGGAGAGAGAAAATAACAGAATGAAAGAGAGAAAGAGAGAAACAGTGTTACCTTGTGTTTGAAGCTGCCCATAAACGCCCTCCTGAGGAACCTGCTGGCCTTGGACTCCTGAGAAGCAGCTGTGCTGTTCAGACTCTTCACACACACACACACACACACACACACACACACACACACACACAAAGTTGCATGTCGCAGATGCACAGGCAAATACACCTATAATATATACAAACATGCAAACCTATGCACTTGACACACTCACACACACCAGCCTGTCTATTGACACACTCACACTCACACACACCAGCCTGTCTATTGACACACTCACACTCACACACACCAGCCTGTCTATTGACACACTCACACTCACACACGCCAGCCTGTCTACTGACACACTCACACTCACACACACCAGCCTGTCTATTGACACACTCACACTCACACACACCAGCCTGTCTCTAACCCTATCCGTGTCTCCTGATAGCACCTGTGCTATGTCTGGATGATGCTACAATGAGATGTCAAAGATGGTCCAGTTCTTCTAGTACGTTCTGCTCACATCCCACTCTAGCCTCACGTGTGCGGTTCTGGTTCTGTTCTCTCCAGGTGTTTCTCTCTCACCTGTCCTCTGCTGCAGCATCTTTGTTCCTCTTACCTGTCCGTTCAGCTGAGGCTCCTGCTCCTCTTCCTCCTCCTCTTCCTCCCCACTGGACTCATCTGACACGTCTCCCTCCTCAGCGCTCGGGTCCAGGGTTGCCGGAAGCTTCTTACCCTGAGACACAGAACAGTAATCCCTCTCATGAGTGTGTCAGCAGCAAACTAACTCTGATGATGACAGAACAGACTCATGAAATTAATGATCAGTGATTGATCTTCTAATGAACAGTATGGTTTTATTGACAATGAACAGTAACACTTTACTTGAGGTTGTAAACATAAGAGTGACATGAACCTGTCGTAAACAGAACACGACACCCATCATGTCAACATTTAACGACGCGTCAAAAGTGTCATTCAGTTTCTGTTTCCTCTGTGTCCCAAACATTAATTATACAGAACTTACAAAAAACACTTAAATAGACACTTAATGACAAGTCCTAAACATTAAAACAGTGTCATTCATGTCCAGAACACCTCATGTCATGTTTATGACACTCTTATGTCGACACACTCATGTAATTTGTAACCTTGATAAATAATTACTGTATTGATAAGTGATTGATGACCAGCA
>PYXC01001850.1:80000-90000 GCA_015244755.2 Tenualosa ilisha | reverse complement strand
TATGTACCCTATGTCCCCTATGTCCCCTGTGTCCCCTATGTACCCTGTGTACCCCATGTTCCCTATGTACCCTGTGTGCCCTGGTCCCCTATGTACCCTGTGTCCCCTATGTACCTAAGTACCTATGTACCCTATGTCCCCTATGTACCCTGTGTACCCTATGTCCCCTATGTACAATGTGTCCCCTATGTCCCCTGTGTACCCTATGTCCCCTATGTACCCTGTGTACCCTATGTCCCCTATGTACCTTGTGTACCCTATGTCCCCCATGTCCCCTATGTACCCTGTGTCCCTATGTCCCTGTGTACTCTATGCCCCCTGTTTTCCCCAATGTACCCTATGTACCTTGTGTGCTCTATGCACCCTATGTCCCCTGTGTTCCCTGTGTCCCCTATGTACCCTATGTTCCCTATGTACCCTGTGTACTCTATGTCCCCCTTGTCCCATGTGTCCCCTATGTCCCCTATGTAGCCTATGCCCACTATGTACCCTGTGTCCCCTATGTACCCTGTGTACCCTATGTCCCCTATGTACCCTGTGTACCCTATGTCCCCCATGTCTCCTGTGTCCCCTATGTCCCCTATGTACCCTACGTCCCTTATTTACCCTGTGTCCCCTATGTATCCTATGTACCCTGTGTACCCTGTATCTCCTATGTACCCTATGTCCCCCATGTCCCCTATGTATCCTATGCTTCAACAGCTTAGAATTACTAGCACACAGTATACTTAAGCAGGAAACCTGAGAGCTCCCTGTCCCTCAATTTCATCTTCATACACCAAAATGTAATTGCCCAAAGGAAACAACTTGGACTTGAGGTTACAGAAAATAGAGATGACCTTTGACCTATGACTGCCAAACAGGTCTAGTTGCGGGACATTCTATGTATAAAACTATCACAAGTCGCAACATTATCAGCAAAGTGACTAAACTGCAGTAGCCAAACTTGCATTTGTTTCAGAAACAGGCTCAGTTCGTTAAGTCCCTTCATTTGTTTCAGAAACAAGCTCAGTTCGTTAAGTCCCCTCATTTGTTTCAGAAACAGGCTCAGTTCGTTAAGTCCCCTCATTTGTTCCAGAAACAGGCTCAGTTCATTAAGTCCCCTCATTTGTTTCAGAAACAGGCTCAGTTCGTTAAGTCCTTTCATTTGTTTCAGAAACAGGCTCAGTTCGTTAAGTCCCCTCATTTGTTTCAGAAACAGGCTCAGTTCGTTAAGTCCCTTCATTTGTTTCAGAAACAAGCTCAGTTCGTTAAGTCCCCTCATTTGTTTCAGAAACAGGCTCAGTTCGTTAAGTCCTTGCATTTGTTTCAGAAACAAGCTCAGTTCGTTAAGTCCCTTCATTTGTTTCAGAAACAAGCTCAGTTCGTTAAGTCCCTTCATTTGTTTGGTTACGTTTTTCATGCATATGAACAACTTAGATAATTGAAAACTGGGTTACTAGTCATTTGTTTACTGCACAGACTAGCAAGTTTGAAAGGGCTCCTTTCCTGCTCTTTATCTTGACGAAGGGGCAGTGTGTGCTGACTACAATATTCTGAAGTAGGGCTGTGAACTTCCTACGAAGAAGCTACCACAGAAGCTAGCGCAACCACAAAATCGCACACATCCACTCCCATTAGTGTGTGATGAACATAAAAGACACATCCACTCCCAGTAGTGTGTGATGGACATAAAAGACACATCCGCTCCCAGTAGTGTGTGATGGACATAAAAGACACTTCCACTCCCAGTAGTGTGTGATGGACATAAAAGACACATCCGCTCCCATTAGTGTGTGATGAACATAAAAGACACATCCGCTCCCAGTAGTGTGTGATGGACATAAAAGACACATCCACTCCCAGTAGTGTGTGATGGACATAAAAGACACATCCGCTCCCATTAGTGTGTGATGAACATAAAAGACACATCCGCTCCCATTAGTGGACGTAAAAGACACATCCACTCCCATTAGTGGACGTAAAAGACACATCCGCTCCCAGTACTGTGTGATGGACATAAAAGACACATCCGCTCCCAGTAGTGTGTGATGGACATAAAAGACACATCCGCTCCCAGTAGTGTGTGATGGACATAAAAGACACATCCGCTCCCATTAGTGGACGTAAAAGACACATCCACTCCCATTAGTGGACGTAAAAGACACATCCGCTCCCAGTACTGTGTGATGGACATAAAAGACACATCCGCTCCAAGTAGTGTGTGATGGACATAAAAGACACATCCACTCCCAGTAGTGTGTGATGGACATAAAAGACACATCCACTCCCAGTAGTGTGTGATGGACATAAAAGACACATCCACTCCCATTAGTGGACGTAAAAGACACATCCACTCCCATTAGTGGAAGTAAAAGACACATCCACTCCCAGTAGTGTGTGATGGACATAAAAGACACATCCACTCCCAGTAGTGTGTGATGAACATAAAAGACACATCCGCTCCCAGTAGTGTGTGATGGACATAAAAGACACATCTGCTCCCAGTAGTGTGTGATGGACATAAAAGACACATTCACTCCCAGTAGTGTGTGATGGACATAAAAGACACATCCGCTCCCAGTAGTGTGTGATGGACATAAAAGACACATCCGCTCCCATTAGTGTGTAATGAACATAAAAGACACATCCACTCCCAGTAGTGTGTGATGGACATAAAAGACACATCCGCTCCCAGTAGTGTGTGATGGACATAAAAGACACATCCGCTCCAAGTAGTGTGTGATGGACATAAAAGACACATCCGCTCCCATTAGTGGACGTAAAAGACACATCCACTCCCATTAGTGGACATAAAAGACACATCCACTCCCAGTAGTGTGTGATGGACATAAAAGACACATCCGCTCCCAGTAGTGTGTGATGGACATAAAAGACACATCCGCTCCCATTAGTGTGTAATGAACATAAAAGACACATCCACTCCCAGTACTGTGTGATGAACATAAAAGACACATCCGCTCCCAGTAGTGTGTGATGGACATAAAAGACACATCCGCTCCCATTAGTGGACGTAAAAGACACATCCACTCCCATTAGTGGACGTAAAAGACACATCCGCTCCCAGTACTGTGTGATGGACATAAAAGACACATCCGCTCCCAGTAGTGTGTGATGGACATAAAAGACACATCCGCTCCCATTAGTGGACGTAAAAGACACATCCACTCCCATTAGTGGACGTAAAAGACACATCCGCTCCCAGTACTGTGTGATGGACATAAAAGACACATCCGCTCCAAGTAGTGTGTGATGGACATAAAAGACACATCCGCTCCCATTAGTGGACGTAAAAGACACATCCACTCCCATTAGTGGACATAAAAGACACATCCACTCCCAGTAGTGTGTGATGGACATAAAAGACACATCCGCTCCCAGTAGTGTGTGATGGACATAAAAGACACATCCGCTCCCATTAGTGTGTAATGAACATAAAAGACACATCCACTCCCAGTAGTGTGTGATGAACATAAAAGACACATCCGCTCCCAGTAGTGTGTGATGGACATAAAAGACACATCCGCTCCCATTAGTGGACGTAAAAGACACATCCACTCCCATTAGTGGACGTAAAAGACACATCCGCTCCCAGTAGTGTGTGATGGACATAAAAGACACATCCGCTCCCAGTAGTGTGTGATGGACATAAAAGACACATCCGCTCCCATTAGTGTGTAATGAACATAAAAGACACATCCACTCCCAGTAGTGTGTGATGAACATAAAAGACACATCCGCTCCCAGTAGTGTGTGATGGACATAAAAGACACATCCACTCCCATTAGTGGACGTAAAAGACACATCCACTCCCATTAGTGGACGTAAAAGACACATCCGCTCCCAGTACTGTGTGATGGACATAAAAGACACATCCGCTCCCAGTAGTGTGTGATGGACATAAAAGACACATCCGCTCCCATTAGTGGACATAAAAGACACATCCGCTCCCATTAGTGTGTGATGGACATAAAAGACACATCCGCTCCCATTAGTGGACATAAAAGACACATCCGCTCCCATTAGTGTGTGATGGACATAAAAGACACATCCGCTCCCAGACGAGACAGGGCTGCATGAGCTCCAGCAGAGATGTAGAGGAGGCGGGGCTGAGAGATGTAGAGGAGGCGGGGCTGAGAGATATAGAGGAGGCGGGGCTGAGCTCTGGTGTTCTCTGGCCTCATGGAACCAAAATCAAAGACTGAAATGCTACAATATATTCATCAGCCAAACTGACTAGTAAGTTTTCTTTTCTCTCCGCTAAACTGACTTTTAACCCATATTTGGCTACTTGGCAGATTGGCGGGTGTTCATCTAGAGCTTCAGCCTCAGCTCAGTCTACATTAACATCCCCATGAGCTCCATCTGTGCTCCTGACAGGCTGCTGCTACCCCAGAATATGAATAATTAATGCACTCCATATAACCTTCAGCTCTGCTCAGCACGGCACAGCTCTCTGCCTCTGTATGTGTGTGTGTGTGTGTGTATGTGTGTGTGTGTATTACACACAGTCCTTCAACATTGCACAGCACACGCTCTCTCCCTCTGTATGTGTGTGTGTGTGTGTGTGTGTGTGTGTGTACTACACACAGGCCTTCAGCTCTTTACAGCACAGCTCTCTTCCTCTGTCATTTTGTTCTCTCTCATATTTGTGTATGTATATGTATGTATGTATGTGTGTGTGTGTGTGTGTGTGTGTATATTGCACACAGCCATTCAGCCCCTCACACCACACTGCAATATAACATATATTCCTCTCTCTCTCTCTATGTGTGTATGTATGTATGTGTGTGTGTGTGTGTTACACACAGCCCTTCAGCCTCTCACAGCATATTGCAGTATAGCATACATTCCTCTCTAAGCCTGTGGCGGGGGAGGGGCTGGGCTGGGCTGAAGAAAAGGAGATATAATAGAGTCTCTCTCTCTCTCTCTCTCTCTCTCTCTCTCTCTCTCTCTCTCTCTCTCACACACACACACACACACACACACACACAATGTCCCTCTCCAGCAGACATACTGTATGTATGATTACATTCACTCACAAACACACACACACACACACACACCCTTACCCTCAACGCATCTGCATCCAGTCTGCAGGACGTATGCGTACATGTCCACACGTGACTGTGAGAGGAACTGATCTCCGGTCAGGTACGTGTTGTGGGAGGAGGAGATGAAGTAGTTGCACAGCGGTTGGGTCATATCCTGGTTCACCTGGTAGTGGTCTGGGTTAAAGATGTCCCCCTCTGGACTGCGCATATAGTTTGTGAAGCCTGTGGGGACCAGAGAGAGTGAACACACACACACACACACACACGCACACACACACACACACACACACACACACACACACACACACACACACCAGCACTCACCATCTATGCCCAGGACCATATCGGCCACATTCTGAGGGTTTGGCTCAAACAGGGTTATGATTTCTTGGCAATGTTCCCTCGTCACGCTGAACATCTATGAGCAAACAGCAGAAGAGAAAACATTGACCCCTAAGTGAGGAACGTGTCTAAATGTCTACATGTGGTGCGGTGTGGTATGTGAGGTATGTGTCTAAAAGTGTTTCCTATGCAGATAGCATAAGTGCTAACAGAGCCAGTGACTGTATAGCATAACTAGAACTAAAAGAGTCAGTGGCTACAGTAAGAGGCTAGCACAACTAGCGCTAAAAGGACCAGTGAATGCAATGAGAGACTAGCATAACTCATGCTAAAAGAGTTATCGGCTAGCATTACTAGTGCTAAAAGAGCCAGTGACTGTACTGAGAGGCTAGTCTTACAGGCATAACTAGCGATAAATGAGAGACAAAATGAACTAAATAAATGATCGCAGTAAGAGGCTCGCATTACTAGAGTGGAGCGCTCTCACAATCTTTGGTTCCAACCTTGCATTTTTTTTGTTGCGCACTACTTTAGAACACTTGTGTTTTTGAAGGTGAAATCCACATTCGGTCTGAACAGCACCTAAACAGACAGTAACAAGTCCAGAGTTCGTCCCCTTTCTGACCTTCTGCTCGACCTCCATGAACCTCTGCAGGTCCCTCAGGTCCATGTACTCCTTCTGGTGGCTGTAGGTCAGCATGAGGATGTAGAGATCTCGTCGCGTGGACATCATCTTATAGAAGGCACAGAACTCCTCAAAGGCCAGAGAGCCCTCATTATCATCAGTGTCTGCCTCCTGATGGGGGACAACACACACACACACACACACACACACACACACACACACACACCAAAATATTACACTCAGAATAAGGCAGGGGTCAAAGCATCAATCTCATTTATGGTTACAGGATGGATAAAAAGGGCCGTAAGCTACAGTGTTGTAAGCGTTCATCTGTGTCTCCTATACATTGGCAGGACATGACTTTCATGTAAACATCTGAAACCTGTAAGCGAGAACAGCCAACGAGGTGACCAGTTTGATGGAAATAATTGTGAGGTGGAGGCAATGGACTCCGCAATGTGCAACGCACCAAGTGGGGTTGCCTCCATCGAGCCATTAGTTCCATCACCTGGTCACCTGGAGGGGCGTCCACTCATCTCACGTTTCTTTGCAGGATATTCCATTCAATTCAATTCAGTTTTATTTCTACAGCGCCTTTTACAATAGTATTGTCTCATGGCGCTTCACAGAAGGAGCACCCAAGAGCAACAGGGGCAGGAAAAACTCCCTTATGTTCAGTTAATCTAGGAAGAAACCTTGGGCAGATCCACGACTCAAAGGGCCAACCCAACTGCCAGGGGTCAAATTACAATCAGTAGTAACCATGACAGACTATAAGTTGCCTATGGTTTAGCTAAGGTTCATAATAGTTCATAATAGAGTATATCATTTTACCTACTTTCTTTACATTTAGGAATCATGTGCATGAACTACAGAAAATAACCCATTATTGCTATTGTTAGGGGGGGGTACAGTGTGAAATAGTTTACTACGGTTGTTATGGTTACCATTCATAAGTGCATTGATATGGATCATTGATTACATTTTTTGGGATAAGTTCTGTTTTTTATTGTTGTTGTAAATTGAGAGAAGTTCCTCAGTACCACTATAGAAGGATGAGGACATTGTGAACTTAAATAAGTGATCTGTGAATGGAGTTAATTAAGCTTATTTAATTAACACTAATTAAACTTTTACAGAATATTTTCAGCATATTAACATATTTAGACCGCATTCAAACAAACAAACAACACTTGTTTATTTAGGAGGCATAAGTTTGTGAGGCACATTTTGTTTAGACTGTTCATGACAGTCTGTACAAGAACACACACACACACACACACACACACACACACACACACACACTCACAGGGGCTGGGATTACTGGAGTCCTGCGTGTTCAACACTCACAGAAATACACTCACACCATCTGCTCCCACTGCACCATATGGGCCAGGCTACAGGACGCCAGCACACACACACACACACACACACACACACACCACACACACACACACACACACACACACACACACACACACACACACAACACAAGCACGCATTCACATGTGCATACACACACACACAAACACACACAAACACACACACCACACACACACACAAACACACACACACACACACACACACACAGACACACAACACAAGCACGCATTCACATGTGCATACACACACACACAACACACACAAACACACACACACACACAACACACACACAAACACACACACACACACACACACACACACACACACACACACAGTAGAGGCTCCATATACATGTGCATCTCACAAACACAAACACTCAAAAGCCTTAAACATGCAACTCATGAAAACACCGCACACACACAGAGCAGGCTGCATATAAACACAAAGGCCACATCCACACACACACACACACACACACATACACACACACACACAAGATTAACATATGCAGCCCATGTAAACATACACACACGGAGGGACACATACACACACTTGGAGCTCATAAACACACACCCAAGCCCCACACAAGCACTAGACGTAAACACACAGATAGTTCCCAGGCACACACACACACACACTACCAAGCCAAGGCAGCTTTCTGTGTGTTCCAATCAATAAACTTCATCTGTCAGTCAGGCCTGTCCTCCACTTACTGCTCACAGCCCCGCACAGCCCTGAGCCTCAGGAGGACCAGACTGCTTACAGTACGGCAATCAGTCCATAACCAGGATCTTACAACCGCATGGGTGATTCCCCTCTACACTTACCTGCATACAACTGCACTCTAACACCACCTACACACCCCTACACACTAACACCACCTACACACCCCTACACTCTAACACCACCTACACACCCCTACACTCTAACACCACCTACACACCCCTACACACTAACACCACCTACACACCCCTACACACTAACACCACCTACACACCCCTACACACTAACACCACCTATATACCACTACACACTAACACCACCTATATACCACTACACTCTAACACCACCTACACACCCCTACACACTAACACCACCTACACACCCCTACACTCTAACACCACCTATATACCCCTACACACTAACACCACCTACACACCCTACACACTAATACCACCTACACACCCCTACACACTAACACCACCTACACACCCTACACACTAACACCACCTACACACCCTAACATACACCACCTACACACCCCTACACACTAACACCACCTACACACCCCTACACACTAACACCACCTATATACCACTACACACTAACACCACCTATATACCACTACACTCTAACACCACCTACACACCCCTACACACTAACACCACCTATATACCACTACACTCTAACACCACCTACACACCCCTACACACTAACACCACCTACACACCCCTACACTCTAACACCACCTATATACCCCTACACACTAACACCACCTACACACCCCTACACTCTAACACCACCTACACACCCCTACACACTAACACCACCTACACACCCCTACACACTAACACCACCTATATACCACTACACTCTAACACCACCTACACACCCCTACACACTAACACCACCTACACACCCCTACACACTAACACCACCTACACACCCCTACACACTAACACCACCTACACACCCCTACACACTAACACCACCTATATACCACTACACTCTAACACCACCTACACACCCCTACACACTAACACCACCTACACCCCCTACACTCTAACACCACCTATATACCCTACACACTAACACCACCTACACACCCCTACACACTAATACCACCTACACACCCCTACACACTAACACCACCTACACACCCCTACACACTAACACCACCTACACACCCCTACACACTACACCACCTACACACCCCTACACACTAACACCACCTACACACCCTACACACTAACACCACCTATATTACCACTACACTCTAACACCACCTACACACCCCTACACACTAACACCACCTACACACCCCTACACTCTAACACCACCTATATACCCCTACACACTAACACCACCTACACACCCCTACACTCTAACACCACCTACACACCCTACCACTAACACCACCTACACACCCCTACACACTAACACCACCTATATACCACTACACTCTAACACCATCTACACACCCCTACACACTAACACCACCTACAACCCCTACACTCTAACACCACCTATATACCCTACACACTAACACCACCTACACACCCCTACACTCTAACACCACCTACACACCCCTACACACTAACACCACCTACACACCCCTACACACTAACACCACCTATATACCACTACACTCTAACACCACCTACACACCCCTACACACTAACACCACCTACACACCCCTACACTCTAACACCACCTACACACCCCTAAACACTAACACCACCTACACACCCCTACACACTAACACCACCTACACACCCCTACACACTAACACCACCTACACACCCCTACACTCTAACCACCACCTATATACCCCTACACACTAACACCACCTACACACCCCTACACTCTAACACCA
>PYXC01001850.1:62500-75000 GCA_015244755.2 Tenualosa ilisha | reverse complement strand
TGGTGCTGTGTGAACCCCTTCCTTTCTTCATGTAATTAACTTCCTAACTTCATGTTGAAGCCACACAGACTGCAAGGGCTGTGATTGGTCTGCTGGTTTTGTGCAGAGTGCTGTGATTGGTCTGCTGGTTTTGTGCAGAGTGCTGTGATTGGTCTGCTGGTTTTGTGAAGTGCTCTTGGCAGCCCACTCTAGATAGTTAGCAGTATGCTAGTTCATGCTAGTTCATGCTAGTTCACCGTCAGAAACGTTGTGAATAACCTCAGAGAACATCGCAATCATGCAGTGGCAGGATGATTGGATTGTACAGTGTCCATTTTTCTATTATATTTTGAAATCTGCACTTGGACAGCAAGCAGTAGACCCCTGTGTGCTCGGCTGGTAGAGACCATGCAGATGTACTCTGAGTACAGTAATGAGGTTGTTGGAATATATTCAGTGTCTTCACTGCGTCTTTCTGTTACTGAGAAATTAATATCATACAACAGTAAAATCTGAATTATTGAACAGATGCAGTATGAGAGCACTATGCTTTGGTTATTCATTATTATGGATCAGAAATCAGTCAAATGTGTACTTTTAAAATACAGTAGGATTGGGGAGGGCTGCATATACAGTATAATCTGGTGTGTGTGTGTGTGTGTGTGTGTGTGTGTGATTTCTGACTGACTCTTAGCCTTCTCCCGCTTCCGAGAGGGTTTCCAACGGATACAGGAGCGATGCTCATCCAGGAAGAAGCTGCGCGTCAGAGTTTTAGATTTGCCCCTCAGCTTCAGCATCGGGGAACCGTCCTGCATTGCACACATACACCTCTCCACTAGGGGGAGACACAGAAAGCGAGAGAGAGAGAGAAAGAAGGATAAGTATGTGCAAACTTCTCCAGTACATTGTACATATACAACTCTTCACTGAGAGAGAGAGAGAGAGTGAGAGGGGTGGAAATGCATGCGTGTTAACGGAAAAATCTGGAGAAAAATGCTTTCTAGGGCTATTTTTGGGTGATTAGAAGTTCATACGTTGAGTTGGTAGCACAATCATCTTAATCGACAAATTCCACCATAAACGTGTCATTACACCGATACAAAGCGCTATTTTTAAAGCCAGTTGTAAAGCTGAAAACAACATCACACTTGTGTTAGTGAGTAGAGGGCTCCTGCAGACAAAACAAAGAGTCTCTAACTCTGCAAGTGTATGGACAGATTCCATAGAGGACTTTTCATACCTGAAGCTGCCTCGGCTGAAATCGCAAACGAACTTCGAAAAAGAATTTTCTCAAAACACATCTATCTAATTAGATGTAGAGGAGAAAGCATTTTACTCCAGATTGTTCCTTTAAGAGGCAGTGAAATAAAGGTGAAGACAGAGCAGGAGGAGATTAAAAAGTACCGAAAGAGTGACAGAGACACAAAGACTCAGTGTAAATGCACTGGGGTCCAGCCCCATGCCTCTCTAACACTCACTAACCCTAACTAACCCAAGCCCCTAACCAACCCAAGCCCCTAACTAACCCAAGCCCCTAACTAAACTAAGCCCCTAACCAACCCAAGCCCCTAACTAAACTAAGCCCTAACTAACCAAGCCCCTAACCAACCCAAGCCCCTAACTAACCGAAGCCCTAACTAACCGAAGCCCTAACGAACCCAAGCCCCTAACTAAACTAAGCCCCTAACTAAACTAAGCCCCTAACTAACCAAGCCCTAACTAAACTAAGCCCCTAACTAACCCAAGCCCCTAACTAAACTAAGCCCCTAACTCAAGGCCCTTACTAACCCAACCCTAAGTAACCCAAGACCCTAAATAACCCAACCCTACCCTAACTAATTCAAGACTCTAACTAACAATGTGAGGCTTGAGTAGCCTATGTGCCAAAGATCATCCAAACTCAGCAGACCTAGAAACACCATCAGACCCAAACACAACAGCAGATCCAGACACACATCAGACCCAAACACAACAGCAGATCCAGTCACACCAGCAGACCCAAACACAACAGCAGACCCAGACACACCAGTGGATCCAGACACACCAGCACACCAGTGTGTTTGGGTCTGTTGGTGTGTTTGGGTCTGTTGGTGTGTTTGGGTCCACTGGTGTGTTTGGGTCTGTTGGTGTGTTTGGGTCTGTTGGTGTGTTTGGGTCCACTGGTGTGTTTGGGTCTGTTGGTGTGTTTGGGTCTGCTGTTGTGTTTGGGTCTGTTGGTGTGTCTGGGTCTGTTGGTGTGTTTGGGTCTGCTGTTGTGTTTGGGTCTGTTGGTGTGTTTGGGTCTGCTGTTGTGTTTGGGTCTGTTGGTGTGTTTGGGTCTGTTGGTGTGTCTGGGTCCGCTGGTGTGTTTGGGTCTGTTGGTGTGTTTGGGTCTGCTGTTGTGTTTGGGTCTGTTGGTGTGTTTGGGTCTGTTGGTGTGTTTGGATCTGTTGTTGTGTCAGGGTCTGCTGTTGTGTTTGGGTCTGTTGGTGTGTTTGGGTCTGTTGGTGTGTCAGGTTCTGCTGTTGTGTTTGGGTCTGTTGGTGTGTTTGGGTCTGTTGGTGTGTTTGGGTCTGCTGTTGTGTTTGGGTCTGTTGGTGTGTTTGGGTCTGTTGGTGTGTCGGGGTCTGTTGGTGTGTCGGGGTCTGCTGTTGTGTTTGGGTCTGTTGGTGTGTTTGGGTCTGTTGGTGTGTTTGGGTCTGCTGTTGTGTTTGGGTCTGTTGGTGTGTTTGGGTCTGTTGGTGTGTTTGGGTCTGTTGGTGTGTCAGGGTCTGCTGTTGTGTTTGGGTCTGTTGGTGTGTTTGGGTCTGTTGGTGTGTCGGGGTGTTCTGGTGTGTCTGGATCCACTGGTGTGTTTGGGTCTGCACAGCCTCGGGTGTCGTCGGGCAGGTAAACTGCTCAAGCGTCGGAGGAAACAGAGGGGACACCAGGGACATCATCAGTGATAATAGTGGCATCATTCTACATTGTGCTTCTTGTATTTAAGTAGCCTAATCTTCCTGTTCAGCCCTGCACAGGCCCCAAACACACCAGTGGACCCAGACACACCAACAGACTCAAACAAATCAGCAGACCCAAACACAGCAACAGTCCAGCACATTGGCTAGGGGCTGACGAGTCATAAGTGGAAGCCCTCTCTTTGTGTGTGTGTTTAGCTCCACTCTCTGCTACATCTCAAACCTTGACCTTTGACCCCACAGTGTAAGCACAAGCAGTCTCCTCCGCAGGTCCCTAGTGCCGTAGCCTGGATTGCTGTAAAGCTGTACAGCTGTAAAGGTCATAGGCTGGAGTCTGCTAGACTAGCTAACATTTTTTGCACAGCAAAGAAAGGGTCATGATGCTAAGCAGAGTGGTCAGCAATGTTAGTGCAGGTAGGAAGGCTTGGGGCTGTGCTGAGGTTGAATGACTAGCAGAACTGGCCAAGCAGAGTGGTTAGCAATGACGAGCAAATGCCAGTGGACTGCTTGGACATCTTGCTATTGACTATAAGGTCACTCCAGAGTGGCTAGCAGGGTTAGTTAGCTATAGCCTACTACATTTAGCACTACATTTAGTTTACTGGAGTAGGGGGGTAGTTAGCTAGCCTACTGTGTGCGGGGATGTTAACTATAGCCTACTGTGTGCGGGGATGTTAACTATAGCCTACTGTGTGCGGGGATGTTAACTATAGCCTACTGTGTGCGGGGATGTTAACTATAGCCTACTGTGTGCGGTGCGTTAACTATAGCCTGCTGTGTGAAGGGCTTGTTTACTAGAGCAGGGGGTTGTGTGCTTAACCCTCTCAGCACCTTAGTCCCACTCACTCACTCACTGCTGTTAATCACCTACTTATCACCTACTCCACCTCCACACACACACACACACACACACACATACACAGCCCAGAGGGGGCTGAACAGGAAGATTAGGCTACTTAAATACAAGAAGCACAATGTTAGAATGATGCCACTATTATCACTGATGATGTCCCTGGTGTCCCCTCTGTTTCCTCCGACGCTTGAGCAGTTTACCTGCCCGACGACACCCGAGGCTGTGCACCCAGGGAATGTAGGACAGGCAAGAGCCATGTGATACGCGCATCTAATCCCCCAGAATCCCCTGCTGCCCATATGCCTCTGGCTAGCCCAGGTGTGTGTGTGTGTGTGTGTGTGTGTGTGTGTGAGGGGGAAAGAATCTGCTAGGGTGGCAGGCAGCTCATTACAGGGAAGTGAACACCCCTTTAAGGGATTGCCACTCTATGACACGGAGACACATTAAAGGGATTGTGTCTGGATGATACAGACACTCACACACACACATACATGTTTACATGCAGGGCGTTCATAATCACAGACACACACACATACATGTTTACATGCAGGGCGTTCATAATCACAGACACACACACATACATGTTTACATGCAGGGCGTCCATAATCACAGACACACACACACACGTTTACATGCAGGGCGTTCATAATCACAGACACACACACATACATGTTTACATGCAGGGCGTTCATAATCACAGACACACACACACACACATACATGTTTACATGCAGGGCGTTCATAATCACAGACACTCACACACACACATACATGTTTACATGCAGGGCGTTCATAATCACAGACACACACACATACATGTTTACATGCAGGGCGTCCATAATCACAGACACACACACACACGTTTACATGCAGGGCGTTCATAATCACAGACACACACACACACATACATGTTTACATGCAGGGCGTTCATAATCACACACACTCACACACACACACATACATGTTTACATGCATGGCGATCATAATCACTCACACACACCACACACACACATGTTTTACATGCAGGGCGTTCATAATCACACACACTCACACACACACATACATGTTTACATGCAGGGCGTTCATAATCACTCACACACACACACACATACATGTTTACATGCATGGCGTTCATAATCACAGACACACACACACACACACACATGTTTACATGCAGGGCGTTCATAATCACAGACACTCACACACACACATACATGTTTACATGCATGGCGTTCATAATCACAGACACACACACACACACATACATGTTTACATGCATGGCGTTCATAATCACAGACACACACACACACACACACATGTTTACATGCATGGCGTTCATAATCACAGACACACACACACACACATACATGTTTACATGCAGGGCGTTCATAATCACAGACACTCACACACACACACACATACATGTTTACATGCATGCTGTTCATAATCACACACACTCACACACACACATACATGTTTACATGCAGGGCGTTCATAATCACAGACACACACACATACATGTTTACATGCAGGGCGTCCATAATCACAGACACACACACACACGTTTACATGCAGGGCGTTCATAATCACAGACACACACACATACATGTTTACATGCAGGGCGTTCATAATCACAGACACACACACACACACATACATGTTTACATGCAGGGCGTTCATAATCACAGACACTCACACACACACATACATGTTTACATGCAGGGCGTTCATAATCACACACACTCACACACACACATACATGTTTACATGCAGGGCGTTCATAATCACAGACACTCACACACACACATACATGTTTACATGCAGGGCGTTCATAATCACACACACTCACACACACACATACATGTTTACATGCAGGGCGTTCATAATCACAGACACACACACACACTCATGTTTACATGCAGGGCGTTCATAATCACAGACACTCACACACACACATACATGTTTACATGCAGGGCGTTCATAATCACAGACACTCACACACACACATACATGTTTACATGCAGGGCGTTCATAATCACACACACTCACACACACACACTCATGTTTACATGCAGGGCGTTCATAATCACAGACACTCACACACACACATACATGTTTACATGCAGGGCGTTCATAATCACAGACACACACACACACTCATGTTTACATGCAGGGCGTTCATAATCACTCACACACACACACACTCATGTTTACATGCAGGGCGTTCATAATCACACACACTCACACACACACATACATGTTTACATGCAGGGCGTTCATAATCACAGACACACACACACACATACATGTTTACATGCAGGGCGTTCATAATCACAGACACACACACACACATACATGTTTACATGCAGGGCGTTCATAATCACACACACTCACACACACACATACATGTTTACATGCAGGGCGTTCATAATCCCAGCAGATGCAAGGCAGGCTCAGCTACACAAGCAAACACTCAGAGCCTCAAAACAGCAAGAGAATCAGCTCTAAAGGAGAATTAGCTCAGTTTGAGCAGTGAGATGTTTTCCTTATGGAACACGTGGAGTGTGTGTGTGTGTGTGTGTGTGTGTGTGTGTGTGTGTGTGTGCGTAAGTGAATGTTGCTCCTCAAATCACTGGCCCCTCCAGTACGAGAGATTATCATTGATGGCATCTGATGCCAGGAATAGAAACCAAACGGAGGTTAACAGTGTCTTTGAGTAGGTCCACAGCAGATCTATTAGCAGCCTATATTAATCAAAGCAAGAAAGACCGATGCAGCCACCATAGATGATCTGAGATTCATGATTTATTTCCTTTGCATGCATCTCTGGAGACACACGTCCCTATCAGAGTCTTGTGTGTAACCCTAAATGACACACCCTACACAAACCCTTACACACACACATACACACCCTACATGCTAACCCTTTTACATGCACACACACACACACATACAGACACATTCTACATGACATACAAAGTCTCCCTAAGAACACAGACATGCTCTCTACACACACAGCCTGCACATACGTCCCCATCAGAGTCTTGTGTCTAACCCTACATGACACACCCTACACAAACCCTTCTCCAAACACACACACATACACACACACAGCCTACATGACACGCCCTACACGAGCCTTTCTACACACACACACACACACACTCTCCCTAAGCACACACAGAGACATGCTCTCTACACACACAGCATGCACACACTTCATATGTAGGTTTACACACACAGTCTTTGAGAGAAGCTCAGGTGAAACAGAACTGTTAGAACATGTGTGGATGCTCAGGTGAAACAGAACTGTTAGAACATGTGTGGATGCTCAGGTGAAACAGAACTGTTAGAACATGTGTGGATGCTCAGGTGAAACAGAACTGTTAGAACATGTGTGGATGCTCAGGTGAAACAGAACTGTTAGAACATGTGTGGAAGCTCAGGTGAAACAGAACTGTTAGAACATGTGTGGATGCTCAGGTGAAACAGAACTGTTAGAACATGTGTGGTGCTCAGGTGAAACAGAACTGTTAGAACATGTGTGGATGCTCAGGTGAAACAGAACTGTTAGAACATGTGTGGATGCTCAGAGGTTGTTACCAATTTGGCCGAGCCTCCATTTGGGTGTAGCGACGATGCTGCCTCCGATCCAAAAGAATTCCTCGGCCAGGCGCGACACGTACACCTTCTGCCACAGCTTGGGCGACGTCATGAGGCCGGGCGTCGCCTCCTTGTAGGGTGAAGCTGATGGCGAGACCCCTCGTTTCCCTGGTGACGACGAGCTGGACCCTCGACGTGCAGGCACGGGGGAGAGCGAGGGGGAGGTGGAGCGTGGCGCCATCGCTGGAGACGGACTTCTGGCCGTGCTGCTGATCATCCTCTCAGCCGTTTGGAATGCTGCGTGATGGTCATCCTAGAGTCCGCTCTGACCCCTCAGGCCTTCCCGCTCTCTCTCTCTCAGGTGGAGGCTCTGGGTCTCCGTCAGAGGCTCTGGGTCTGTGAGGATGAGAGGTTCAGTATCGCCGCAGAGCACCTCACAGTAGAACCACAAAGAACATATCTGGGTCTCGACGTAGAACGCGGCTTTCAGTAGTTCCACAGAGAACAGTTCAGAACTCACAGTATAGTAGTCACAGAGAACAGCTCCGCGTCTCCACATAGAACGTGGCTCACAGTAAAACCGCAGGGACCAGTTCCATGTGCCAGAACTGAGCTCACCTCAGGCCTCAACGGAAGGAACCGCTCAGAATCTCAGCTCAGAGAGGAGGCATAGAACAGCACCATGGACAGCAGCTCCCAGGGGCAGTCAGGCAGGCAAACTCCACACCTATACATCTCTCCAGCGAAGAGTCTGTCCACTCCAGGGATGCTGTGGGACACACACACACACTCCACTCCTCTCTGTCCCAACACACACACACACACACACACACACACACTCCGCTACTCTCTGTGCCGACGCACACACGCACACACTCCTCTCTGTCCCGGCACACACACGCCTCATCGGCTCCTCCACACTCTCTACCTTGCTGTAGCTTGCTCCGTTCCCACAAAGGCGCACTTAGCAGCCACCTGTTCAGCTCCTTTGCAGGACACACACACACACACACACACACACACACACACACACACACACACACACACACACACACCTAAACACACACAGCAGCAGGCAGTAAGTCTGTAATCCTGGATGAAGCCTCTGCTCCCCTCCAGAGAGTTGTTCAGTCCCTTGGGTGCTTCCTTAAGGGCACAGGAGCCAGAACTGTTTCCTTCAACAATCAGAGTTTCTGTCTGTTTGGGTTCATTTCTCATAATTTCATTCATTCATGCATTTATGTAAATATTTTTGGCCCGGGGGGGGGGTGGTGCAGTCTTCCTGGTCTGCCACTAAGGCGAACTGACAGCTAAATGAGCTTATTGTTCTGCTCCTGTTTCTGATTGGCTAGAGGAGTGTGCTGTGTCTAACCTAATAGGCCAACTAAGTGTGAGGAGACCAACCTGATTGTTCAGTGAAGTGCTGTCCTGTCTGATTGGTCAGGTTGGTGAGATGGAACCCAATAGAAATAATCTATGCTCTTGATCCCACGAAACACACACAGGGAAGTGAAGCACACACTAACCTGGAGCAGTTGACTGCCTGCTGTAGCGGCACCCAGGGAGCAGTGAGGGGTTAGGAGCCTTGCTCAAGGGAGCAGTGAGGGATTAGGAGCCTTGCTCAAGGGAGCAGTGAGGGGTTAGGAGCCTTGCTCAAGGGAGCAGTGAGGGGTTAGGAGCCTTGCTCAAGGGAGCAGTGATAGGTTAGGAGCCTTGCTCAAGGGAGCAGTGAGGGGTTAGGAGCATTGCTCACGGGAGCAGTGAGGGGTTAGGAGCCTTGCTCAAGGGAGCAGTAAGGGGTTAGGAGCATTGCTCACGGGAGCAGTGAGGGGTTAGGAGCCTTGCTCAAGGGAGCAGTGAGGGGTTAGGTGTCTTGCTCAAGGGAGCAGTGAGGGGTTAGGAGCCTTGCTCAAGGGAGCAGTGAGGGGTTAGGAGCCTTGCTCAAGGGAGCAGTGAGGGGTTAGGAGCCTTGTTCAGCCATGATCCACTGGTCAGTTATTGAACCAGCAATCCGACGGTCACAAGCCCTAAGCCTTAACTTGCAGTCCATGTCCATCCTTGTGCACCACAGTGTTTATTTGGCACCTGTACTGTAGCTGTACTTCACCTTCACACTGCTGAGAGCTTAGAGCCTATTTACATGTTTATTACTGATCAGGAGTGCGTTGTGTCCTACAGCGAGAGACTGTGTTGTATTCAAGAGAGAGTGTTGTATCCCACAGCGGTGAGAGTGTGTTGTGTCCTACAGTGAAATGTGTCGTATTCTACAGAGGAGAGTGAGTTGTGTTGAAATACATGCTATGCCATCTGGTGGCCAACATTGTGAAGTGCCCCCATAATATTAATCCAGTGAAAATGGAAAGTTTGTTAGTTGATTGTTGTTTGTCTAATTGTTCATCATTCTAAAGGTGAGCTATGGGCTAAACCTAACAAGATGGAGGGACTGCACAAGAACCCTGGTGATGTCAGATGCTCCCAATGGAACACTGGTGATGTCAGATGCTCCCAAAGGAACACTGGTGATGTCAGATGCTCCCAGTGGAACACTGGTGATGTCAGATGCTCCCAAAGGAACACTGGTGATGTCAGATGCTCCCAATGGAACACTGGTGATGTCAGATGCTCCCAAAGGAACACTGGTGATGTCAGATGCTCCCAAAGGAACACTGGTGATGTCAGATGCTCCCAATGGAACACTGGTGATGTCAGATGCTCCCAGTGGAACACTGGTGATGTCAGATGCTCCCAAAGGAACACTGGTGATGTCAGATGCTCCCAAAGCAACACTGGTGATGTCAGATGCTCCAGTGGAACACTGGTGATGTCAGATGCAAAGGAATGGCTGGGTTACCATAGGGAACACAGAGAGACACAGGGTCCAGAGATAGACAAGCCTTATGTTAGGATTTAGTGATTTAGAGATATATTCTCCATATTTTTTCTTATGTATTAAATCATAATAATGAATAATTGAATGCCATAAAAATATTATGTGTGAAATATAATTTTTAAAAATGAGCAGAAATGTCCAGTATGTTTTGAATGGCAGTCTGTGGAGAAACATGCTTTTGCCCACAGTCACTTGCCATGTGTGACCAGCAGAGAGCGCTCTCGCACTCTAGACTATAGCTCTAGCCTGTCATCTCTCCATATCCCCCCCTCCCTTTCCCTCGCTCTCTCTCCCTCTGACACACACAGTTTCTCCAAATTAATATATTAATAAAATTAATTACTAAACTATTAATATTTAGGTATTTTTGCTTTGTGCCATAGACCTCGAGTCTGCATTATGGGCCATGGGTATGACTGGGACACCAGATCAGGATAAGTCTGCTATTTCTCAGTTTCCAAGTATAATGATCTATTGATTTACTGGGTGGTGAATTTATCTGAAAATGCAATTGATAGTGTAATATAAGATTATTTATGCTATCTGTACAATTATTCACACCTCAAGGTTTACTTCAATGTTACAAAAGTATTTCTGATTTGAATGTAGTGTTTCTGATTTGAATGTAGTGTTTTTGATTTGAATGTAGTGTTTCTGTGTTGTCCATTGAGCATCTGCCATAAGCCAATGAACAGGTTTCATAGCATCCTCTCTACAAATGCATCTACTTGACACACACACACACACAGACAGACTCACAATACATTTGCGTGTAGTTGATTCAGTTTAATGGGTATTATCTGGATTTAAATGAAGAGCATTAAAAGAAGTGGTAGTATAATAACCCACAGACAAGCGAACCTCCACGAGTGCGGCGGCCATGTTGGTCCACTGAGACCGCCTCCCCAGCGGAACAGAGGGGGGTGGGGGGGGGGGGGATTTGCACGTGAAGCTACTTGATGCTTACTCTACTGTAAGATCAGCCAAGAACTCAGAATAAATAAAGCGTTTGGGGAAAAAGCCCGACAAATAGTTCTTTCAGAAACAGGTAACAAGATAAGAGAAAGGGCCAGACATATGTGGGTAATAAAATAAGATCATAAAATAAGATATCAAAATAAGATCTCAAAGTGGAACAGGTACACACTGCATCCTATTCAGTGTGTGTTGGGGTCCACGGCCAGGTTCTAATCAAGTTCTTCCATCTTGCCTGTGTGTGTGTGTGTGTGTGTGTGTGTGGACATGAATACTACCGAGTTTCCAATATCCACAGCCTAAGAAAGATTTCCTCTAAATGCCCCAAGTCTGTACATGAGGACGGTAAAAACCTGGATCTGAAATGGAGTCGCACATCCTGGATCTGAAATGGAGCCGCACATCCTGGATCTGAAATGGAGCCGCACATCCTGGATCTGAAATGGAGCCGCACATCCTGGATCTGAAATGGAGCCGCACATCCTGGATCTGAAATGGAGCCGCACATCCTCCACCACAGCCGGAGCAAGTAAATGCTTTGACTCCACCATGACAACAGCATGTCGTTTTTACACAGGTTACAAATGTTGGCAAATTGTTTTCAATCCTTCAGGTTGGTTTGTGGGCATTTCAAAAACAGTCTGGGAGGAGAAAGCATAATACTCTTTCTTTCTCAAAGTGCAATTCATTTGTAGCTGTGTACAAAAATATACATTGGTATCTGTATATAAGTAGAAATGTTATTATTTCATAAACTGTTTACATGTTTACGTAAATGGAGTGCTAGTCCAAGGAATAAAAATGTAGTTCTGTCGCGTAACAGACATCATTTCCTTTCATTCTTTATAACTCTGGTTTCATATATCACTCATGCATGGGGTTTAGCAGAAGAAAACAAAAGTTGACATGAGGTCTGTGTCCCTCACTGAGTAGTGTTATGCTGTCATATTTGGGCATCTCTGCTCTTCTCTCAGCAACAGACTATAACATAATTCTGCTCCACATGAGAGCTAATTAGTATAACTGGCATAAATGCTAAAGTTAAGGACAAACGGCATGACTGAGTTCAGGTTAATATGTCAGCTCTTGTTGTCTAGACCAAACAAACCATCCAAACACAGAAGCTGCTTGTAGATGAGGCTCTCTATGCAGTGCCAGTCTGTGAAAGAAGCACATGCAAAATGGCTGAGAATTCAATGACCCCTTCATAAAAAGAGGAAAAATCCAGTCACCGCACGTCTATGACCAGGTGTCCACCAGGTGG
>PYXC01001850.1:57500-60000 GCA_015244755.2 Tenualosa ilisha | reverse complement strand
TTACCTGCTGTAAGCTGCGTTTGGCCTGTAGGGCCACACACACACACACACACACACACACACACACACACACACACACACACACAGAGGGTTGTTACCTGCTGTAAGCTGCGTTTGGCCTGTAGGGCCACACACACACACACACACACACACACACACACACACACACACACACACACACACACACACACACAGAGGGTTGTTACCTGCTGTAAACTGCGTTTGGCCTGTAGGGCCACACCACACACACACACACACACACACACACACACACACACACACACAGAGGGTTGTTACCTGCTGTAAGCTGCGTTTGGCCTGTAGGGCGGCGCTGAGTTTTTCCTCCTGCTTCAGGCGCAGTTTCAGAACGTCCTGTAGGAGGCGCTCCCGAGCCTCACGAGAGCTCAGGTCACCCTGCAGTGTCTGTCGAAACCCCTCCAGATCTGAGCCTAGGAGCGGGGGGTGTCTCTCCGAGCTGACCAATCCCATGCTGGACGGGAGGAAAAGGGGAGGGACCAATGACGAAGAACGTCTGGGAACTGTGGGAAAGAATGGGGCGTGGCAAGAGGAGAATTTAAAATGGATGCTATAACACTGTAAACACAGGGATGTGTGTGTGTGTGTGTGTGTGTGTGTGCGTGTGCATGTGTCTGGGCAGTGATACTATAACACTGTAAACACAGGGATGTGTGTGTGTGTGTGTGTGTGTGTGTTAACACACTTTACAATATATCCTTCACTATATTTCATTCCTGTTAGGCATATTGCTGAGTCCCATTGGTACACCGTTCCTCCAGTGAGTGTGTAAGTCTACACACAACAGCGCTCTCTGCTGGTGATCCTCAGCACTGCACAGTGCGGTAATGAGCATGGCATCAATGGACCAATCAGCCGAAGCCAAATCAGTCTTCCAATGCACTCTTCCAAACAATCAGCCTCAGTAAGCATAAAAGGGCATTTCTTTGACACGCGCAAATGAAGACAAATCCTTTCTCTAGCCTCTAGGCAGCTTTGCATGGGCGCCAAAGCCATTGCATTTCTCACACTGGCCAGCAGGTGTCAGTGGTTCTATTAGGATGGGAGTGAGTGTTCAGTCTCTGCAGTGAGTGCGTGTGTGTGTGTGTGTGTGGCAGAAAAGCTTTCTTATTTCAGCCACCACACACAAGACAAACTACTTTAAAAACAAGTGTAGCAAGTGTGTGTGTGTGTGTGTGAGTGTGAGTGAGAGAGAGAGAGAGTGTGTGTCCATTTACCATCCATGCAGTTGTCCACCTCGATCTCCTCATCTGCCTCACTCCCATCCGAAGGCTGGTTGACCAGGCTGGGGGCAGGTTTGGAGGCTGGGAGGGTGTCCTCTCCAGTCAGCCATTTCTGGGGGGGTTTGAAGGGGGTCTGAGGGTCACTGACAGTCCGCTCAAGACTGGGGACTCTGGGTGATTCTTTCTGAGGGGTCTGAGGACAAGCAGGGCGGTCTGTGTCCTTACAGGGCAACCTGATAGACAAACACACACACACACACACGCGCGCGCGCACACAAACATACAACACAGACACACACACACACACACATACATTGGGATTGGAACAAACAGCAGCATATGAGTTCTATCTGAACCCCACTAACTGAGGGCAGGTCTATGCTGGTACTGACTTATTTAATGGGACTTACAATTAGAAAATCACACACACACACGCACGTACACACACACACACGGACACACACACACACACACTCAAGCACAATCCACTCGCAGACAGCACAGGATACAGCCTAACCACACAGCCTGCCCACAGCCAACTCTCTCCAGCTGTCATACACACACATACACACACACACAGACACAAACACACACACATATTAGGGATCCAACAGTTGTCAGTTTTACATCCAGCTGAATGATATGCCCCCTTTGGTTCAACACACAGATGTGTTCTTCATTAAAACACTAAGCACTGCAGGAGGCTATGGAATAACTGCTGCTGTGTAAGCTCTGGGCACACGCTGAAGACTGTTTGCACAAATGAGGCATTTTGGTGAGTAAGAGGTGAATAAAGTGAGCCGTGTGCTGCTGTTAACCAGCCGTCAGAGATCCCCAGTCCCCGGAGCTCAAAGAGAGTCTCTCCCGTATTCAGACGGCCCAGGAGTGGGCCAGGGCTAATGGAGGATGTGAAAATCTGATCAGATTTCTTTTGTCAGTAGCGGGTGAGAGTGACAGCGAGGCTGAGAGTGAGGCAGAGAGTGAGGCAGAAAGTGAGGCAGAGAGTGAGTGAATGACAGGCTGAGCATCGGCCCTACGAAGCAACAGACAACCTCTGTCTCTCAGGATGCCATTCAGTCATTAAGAAGAATGAAAGCATCTTTGCAGCGGGGCGTTTTAGACAACTCCCTAAAATACATTTCTGTAGGATTGGATGTCTTGCCATGTTAACATCCAGTCGATAGCCAATTAAAAATAATCTGCTACGTCCCTCTCATGCAGAGGGAGGAAGCTCGCCTAAT
>PYXC01001850.1:45000-47500 GCA_015244755.2 Tenualosa ilisha | reverse complement strand
TTAAAAATTTAACAGGCTGAAGTGACATAGAAACCTTCAAGGGCGTGCCTGTCAAACACACTCACATTCTTCTGCCGTCAGCAGTTTCTCTTCTCTCGTATGTGTGTGTGTGTGTGTGTGCGTGTGTGTGTGTGTGGTGGAAGGGGAGTTGAGAATCTGGAAATCCAAACCCATGGAGAGCCATAAAACGGAAATATAAAAAATATAACTGGGAAATGAACAGAGCCTGTGGAATCTGGAAGAGCCAACCCACTTCCACACGTACAGACACACACACACACACACGCACACGCACACGCACACGCACACGCACACGCACACGCACACGCACACACACACACACACAGGCAGCACATACATATCACTAGCCTAACCTGAAATGCAGTGAAAATTGGGTGCTTTCTTCTCTCAACAGGGAGTGTGTATGTGAATGTGTGTGTTTGTGTGAAAGTGTGTGTGTGTTCATGAAATTGTGTGTGTGGGAGTGTGTGTGCATGCATGCATGTGCTCAGGACAACTATTTTGTGTGTGTGCTGGAGGTTATGCTAACGATGTACTCAATTTGATTGTGTCTCGTTAGCGATTGTAAGGAAATATATCAACGTCAGTTCAAAAGACATTATACATTATTTAAGATACACGTACTGGCAACATAGTGATAGATTGAGGTAGGATACTATTATTTACACGGTTGATTTAATGGGACCCAAAAAGAATCAAATGACTCAGAAACAGTGCACATCTACAGTGTTATTCAACTGTTCATGGACGCAGCCATGGCTTCCACTGGGAGCACTTTCTGAAATTCTGAGGACAGCATGGCAACCTAATGTCTAGTTGGTTGCTCGACATTAGCGCTGAATGGCTACTTCACCAGTAGCTATGTGCTCTGAGGTTAGTGGTGAATGGCTGCTACACCAGTATCTGTGCTAGGGGTTAGCGGTGAATGGCTGCTACACCAGTATCTGTGCTAGGGGTTAGCGGTGAATGGCTGCTACACCAGTATCTGTGCTAGGGGTTAGCGGTGAATGGCTGCTACACCAGTATCTGTGCTAAGGGTTAGCGGTGAATGGCTGCTACACCAGTACCCACGATATACCACAGCTCGTACCGCATATCACTCTATATTGCTATGCTGTAGTAACGTAAACAGTGGCTGGGCTTGTGCGTTATGTGGCAACCTTTCAGCTAGAGGAAATCTATTTCTTGGTAGAGGAACTGGTATCTATGAATAATTTGCTACATTTCTCCTTGTTGTGTCTTTCATTAATGAAACCATGCCAGGTAAATGTGGTAACCATTTTAGAAAAACAATAACCCACTTGAGTCTGTGGGTTATGCTTGTTTTACCACGGCTAAGGAGGTTTAACAGCACTCTGCTTGAATACACTCCACTTCGTGCCTAACAACTCCCTTTAGCCGTGGTAAAATGAGCATAACTCTCTAGGACTGGGTTATTGCTTCCTTAAACTGTATCTGCCTTATTAGATAACCAGTTATTTGAGGCTAAATGTGGACCTATAATCAACCCAGTCAGACAGAACAGGCAAAGCCAAGAACCTGTAGCCCATGACAACTGTGTGAGGTTCAGCAAGGTCTGAGCCCTTTTCACAAGACAACTGTGAGGTGTGTGAGGTTCAAAGAGGACTGTGGTGTCTGAGGCATGAAAAAACACCACTACCCCTCACTGCAACAATGCAGAGGTTTGGACATGACAAGTGCAGCACAACTGCATTCGGCTACACGAATGTACATCAGAAAGACTGCTAGACAACTCCTGTCTATTCTGCTCCTTACCTGCACTCCTGCAAGGGAACAAGACAGTAACACACACACACACACACACACACACACACACACACACACACACACACACACACACACACACACACACACACACACACACACACACGCATCAAAATGCTTGTAATGACTAGGCTTACAACACACACAAACACACACACGCACATGCGCAGTCATGCATGCAAGAGCTCATTATGAAACACACACGTGGGAAGACTCACATATCTAATCAACCCAGTTTTAATCCTCCCATGCAAAACCCACAATTCCTGCCACTCTGTTCCAGTCTAACAGCCAACAATCTCACACACACACACACACACACACACACACACACACACACCGCCTGGTCCTGTGACGCACACACTGCTTCCAGTCTGTGAGTCATCTGGATCTGTATAATTCGGCACCATCTGTGAGTAAAGGCAGACGGTCTGCCCAGTCAGCGAGCGTCACTAGCTGAGCCTCATCCAACATGGGCACCTACTGGAACCCTTAGCGACATCCAACATGGCCGCCTACCAGATCCCTCAGCACCATCCAACATGGCCGCCTACCAGATCCCTCAGCACCATCCAACATGGCCGCCTACCGGATCCCTCAGCACCATCCAACATGGGCACCTACTGGAACCCTTAGCGACATCCAACATGGCCGCCTACCAGATCCCTCAGCACCATCCAACATGGCCGCCTAC
>PYXC01001850.1:35000-37500 GCA_015244755.2 Tenualosa ilisha | reverse complement strand
GTGTGTGTGAGGGAGTGTACATGTCTGTGTGTCTCTCTCTGTGTGTGTGTGTGTGTGTGTGTGTGTGTGTGTGTGTGTGTGTGTGTGTGTGTGTGTGTGCTCGCGCACTGTGCTGTGGGCTGATGTATGATTCATCGTCTGATCCTCCATAGAGCTTGGTGGGTGGCCAGTGGGCACCAGAATCACACCAGTCTGGACTCACACACACACACTCACACACTCACACACTCACTGCAGGCAGTACACAACAGACACATACAACACATCGGACATAAATACAACACAGAACACAATACTCAAACAGCACTGATTCCACAAGGCAGAACACACTTAACACATAGCACACACACACAGATATATACACACACTGCACACATTACACACACACAGCACATATATATTTTTTTCAATACACACACATACGGCACACGCTCAGAGTAGGAGCGGAAACACAAATAGAACAAAGTGTTGGCAGTCCACCTGCAGTTCTAAGGTGGTCCGTTGCCGTTTTGCTCGTTGGTTCTACGGTGATCCGCCACTACATTGCCGTATTTGGTATTTTCTAGATAGCAAGACATTACGTAAAAAAATACCATATATGTCCGACTGCTGAAGAACCTGGAGAACCATTCTGTATTGGGTTTGTGCAGCAGTCGTTAGCAACAGTAGGCTAGCTAGAACAACAGGGCCTAGTTAATGTAACATGGCTTTAGCTTAGCAACAGAAAGCTAACCGGAGCAGAGAGCGGTTATAATGATATTCTGGGGTATTTCAACCCATAACCCTATTGTTTGAAGTCACCAAGGGCTATTGGTAGAAAAAAGAAAAAGAGTTTGGTACAACATAGACTGACTTGCAAACCGTCAGCTAACACTAACCGCTAATGCTAATTGAGTGGTCAACAGGAAACCAGAAATGAAACTAAAAGTGTGTTTCTTAACTATTCAGTTACCTGACGGTCTACCATGTACCAAATTATCTCACTCTTCTTCCTCCCGACAACCCTCAGTGACGCTAAACAGCAGCTATGGGTGGAAATCCACTTTAGCAAGGCTAAGCTGTAGCAGCCGCAAGCTAGCCAAAGCAGCAGCAGGTGACAGTGAACAAGGCAGCGCACCGGAGCTAGACGAAATGTGACACCATCTATATGTCAGCTGTCAGGCTCAATATCACTTACTCACCATCCAGTGTAAACACACACACACACACACTTTGGCTGTAAGATCACATCACTTTGAGCTTTGATAAACGTGTGTGTATGTGTGTAAGCACATGACGAAATGTGTGTGTGTAAGTCTGCTGTTTAATATTCCTAATGTCATCATGCAGTTAGAGAGAGAGTCACTGGCACCCAGCACTGCTGAGGTGGATTAAAAGTATAACACCAGGGCTGTGTGTGTGTGTGTGTGCGTGTGTGTGTAGTCTGGTAACATAAGCCCATAAAGAAATAAATAAACAGATAAGGACTCAAGTAAACAAATATGGCCGCCTAAACACTGCAGAATCAGGAAGTGATTGTCCTGATGGCGTCTGACCATCCCTCGGAATCTCAGACTCAGTTTTCTGCAGTGTTTCCACATTATTAAACACACACTCACACACACTCACACACACCCATACATACACTCACACACACACACACAGTGTTTCTGCATTAGCAAACTCCTTCCAATTAGTCTGGACCCTGTTGGGCGCTGCTGGGATGGAGTCACAGCCAACCCCATGACACTAAAACACACAACACACACACACACACACACACACACACACACCATCACAACAGATGGGCCGCTGTATTAATCAGGGCTGATGATTGCTACACAACTACACTGATGCTACACACCCGAGCTGATCGCACAGATTGATCATCAGATCCACACACGCCGGCACACACACACACACACACCATCTGCTTACTGGTGTGACGCTGGGTGCCACAACGAATCACCACTGCTTCCTCAACAGGTGTCATGGCAACCACCCCCTCCAATACACCCCAACACCCCCCCTCTCACGCACCTCACCCGAGATGAAAATCTACAGCAAACTGCTATGCAGCTGAGGCAGTGGTGCTGCCAGCTAGCCACAGGATCTGGGCCGGAACAGGGCCAGATCAGAGCCGGAACAGAGTGGGGAGAGAGCCAGAACAGAACAGTCTCTGATAACTGGTCTGGGCCCATATTCACACAGAATCTTATGGTTAAAAGTTGCTCCTAACAGGCGAATTTAGGAGAAACTCCTAAAAATAATGGGCATGTCAGTCACAGTTTTAGGACTCAAAATTCAGAAAGAAATTTAGTATGTATATACACATAAATATGCAGCGTGGAAGGAATGCAGTTACACCATCAAAAGCCTTGTCAAAGTATACATGCACTGTGTTTAAAGTCAACTGCAATTAGTCTAACTGTTCTCTATGCAAATGTGTCATCACAAATACATTGAAAAAGCCATGCATGAACACTTTGTCAATCCACTGTGTATCCCATTACCAGTTCAT
>PYXC01001850.1:20000-30000 GCA_015244755.2 Tenualosa ilisha | reverse complement strand
GTGCTGCCACATCAGCTCCAGAATCATGTCCAGTGTGTGTGTGGATGTGTGTGTGCACGTGTGTGTGCATGTCTCTGTGTGCAAAATGGCCAGGCGCAGAACACTCATAAGTGTGGGAGACAACATGAACAGAAGGAAGTGTGTGTGAGTGTGTGTGTGTGCGTGCGTGTGTGTGTGCGCATGTCCCTAGGACCGGCAGGCAGTATACTACACTGAGTGTAAGATGAGCTGTGTGTCGAAGGCTGACCAATTAAAAAAAGCAAGTTCAAGTCAGGCTGTCAGTATTGTTATCTGACCCAATATCTGGTGCATAGATATGATAGGTGTGTGACAGACTGGGCCAATACATGGCGTCTGTGTCAATGGTTCTACTGTAGCAGGTCCTGCGATCACAGCCTGCTGCGCCCATTAGGCTGAATGATAACATGCAGCTTTTAGCTATTAAACAAGCTGACATCTCCTCTTCCTCCTCCCACACCTGAGTACTTCAGATGTTTACCTGAGTTTATTTGCAGCATTGGTTCAGATAATCACAAGTCGCGCCCATTGTGCTTGTGTGTGTGTGTGTGTGTGTGTGTGTGTGTGTGTGTGTGTGTGTGTGTGTGTGTGTGTTTAACGTGTAACGTGTAAGCTATAGGTAAAAGCTTCCTCATGTATCCGGGGAAATCTCATGTACATGGGGAGAATTCACTTTTAATCGGCTCTACACAGACTCACCCTGAACGGCGAGCTCTTTTTGACGACGTCAAATTTGGACTTGATGTCGTTGAGGAGTTGCTGAAGCTCGTCCTTCTCCTCCTTGGCCGTATAATCCTGGTCCAGGAGGACGTAGGCCCGCCAGTTGGCCGAGTCGAAGCCCCAGTGGCAGGTTCGGTTCTCCAGCCGTTTGTGGCTGTGCACCACGAACTTGTGGGTCGGGAACATAAGCCTGCAGTCCAGACACTGCACGCAGGCGGCACCGGGGCTCGTGTACAGCTCCGGGACGAACAGTCCCTTGCACTTTCCGAAGCACTCGTGGTAGACTTTGAAGCTTCTTTCCGTTCGCTCGAGACCTATCGAAGACGGGTCCTTATCCGCATGCGGGGGGTAAGATCCGCCGTAGATGAGCGCGTTGCAGAGGCGCTCTGCGTCCGTCTGTGTGATGAGGCCGCAGGACGGAGCCGAAAACGGCAGGATCCCCATGACTTTCAGGATCTCCAGCTGGTCCGCGGTGCACCGGGAGCAGTAGATATGGAGATCGTCGCAAACCGAGTTGATCTGCTGGAGGGAGAAATCGCGCAGGACGGTGTTTAGAATCTGCGGGAGGCACAGCCGCTTCTCACCGCCGACAACGAAACACGAAATTGGCTCGCGCTCCAGGACAGTCTCGCACCTCTCGGTGGAGCGGTCGGAAGGAATGAAGAGGGGCCCAGACATTACCGGGGGGGTCTGCGCCGGGAGGTTGAGCAGAACTTCAGCGTTTTTCCCATCCTTCTTAAAGAGCAGGTCCTGCTGCCATCGAGCCGAGAAAGCCGCCGGTCCACCCAGCGAACTCATGGAGCTGAGATGAAACTGCTTTAGAGTTTGCTGAAGTCCGGGATGCGGTTGGAAGCTCGATGAAGCAGCCTCCATGTTTTCCGTACTATCGCCGAAGAAAAGCTCAAACTTACGCAAACGTTTTGATTAAAACCTGCAAATATTCACAGAAACGTTTATAAAAGTCCCATACCGTGCAGGTCTATTTCCATGTCACTCGAGAAGGCGTTCAACACTGCCGCGTAATCCATTTAAGGAGTTAGAACAGGCGCCTAATCACAGACACAGAGTTCCGTCCATTCCCGACAAACAGAATAAATCCACGACTTCCAAAGCCCGAAAGAATAGTCTGCGCCGAGGAATCTGTACTGTCCTTACGCAAAAACTCGGGTCAAAACGCTTCCGTGGCCGCCGCCGTCCTCGAACGTGTCCGAAAAAAAATCTGTGCGCTGTAGTTGAGGGCTGTCTCTTCCACTCTGCTTAGAGCGTCTGAACTCTCTCTCTCTCTGTCTCTCTCTCCCCGCCTGCCCCCTTTCCTCCCTCCCTTCCTCTCTTCTCTCTGTGTTTGTTTGTGTCTGGTTCAGTCATTGAATCCCAGCCAAGAATGTGACTGACTCCCCGGGCCGGCTGTTCCGCGCGCTGGCGTCCCTCCCTCAGCAGGCAGAGCAGCTGCAAAAGCAGAAACCGAGAACTCGAGCCGAGCAGAGCCGAGCGGAGCCGAGCGAGAGAGCGAACCAAATGAGGCTAGCGGCGCAGACTGCGCCCGACGCAACCAATCATGTCGGTCTCGCCGAAAGCCGCCGCATTCGAGGGGAGAGAAAGGGAGGAGTTTGCTGCAGACTGTCCAAATTAGATCCAAGTGTAAACGACCTCAGTTTAAGAGAAGAGGAGAGCCAACAAAACGGGATCCTCCAGAACTCAAACATGGAGATTCCTATTCTGGCAACAGAATATTTTGCTCTCAAGGGAGTTGTTTGGCGCAGTTTGATTTCTCATAACTGTTGTCGTTCTCTTGAAATGCATTTAACCTTTTCAAATACCAAACATTAGCAAAAATGAAGTTTTAGTTATTGTGTGAATGTCAAGCACTGGCAAAATAATAATAATAAAAAACAAGCTGCAGTTTGGCAAATGTTTTGACGTCAGATTTCTGGTATAATCCAAAATCCACAGCCCTGTTGTTTGAGGTCACCAAGTGCTGTCAGTAGGAAAAGAAAGAGAGAGTGTGAATCCGCATACACCAAAGAGCAAACCAGCAGCTAACATGAACTGAATGGGGCATAGGAAACATCAGCCAACATGAACTGAATGGGACATAAGAAACCGCAGCTAACATGAACTTAATGGGGCATATGAAACAGCAGCTAACATGAACTGGATGGGACATACGAAACCGCAGCTAACATGAACTTAATGGGGCATATGAAACAGCAGCTAACATGAACTGGATGGGGCATAAGAAAATTAAACAGCAGCTAACATGAACTGAATGGGGCGTAAGAAAATGAAACTAAAAGTGAGTTTCTGTGTCCGGTCAGTTAGCGTTAGCTGCTGGTTCGCTATTCAGTCTACCTTGTATCAAAGTTTTTCATTCTTACTCCAACCAACAGAAATCAGTCACCTCAAACAATAGGGCTATGGATTGAATCATACCGAAATTCTCCTTTTATGACTGACATGTTTCACTAAAGACTTCGTGAATTACACAAAGAAGTCAGCAGTATGTTAAATTACATGTTTGCATACTGCATTATATTTGAATTATTCTCCTACACAGATCCTAGCTTATACTATTTACTGATATTTGCGACTGTCATTCTAACACTCCACCCAATGTTACTCCCATGACCGATCTCTCATGAGGTTGTTAGGTTGCGTGGTTGCTAGGGTAGTCATAGTGGTTGCTATGCTAGTTACGAGTGGAATCAAGTTAGTTGCCATGTTGTTTGCTAGGTCTTCATTGCTAAAGTTTAGCATTCCCAAAAATGAAATAATTTCATAGTCAATATGGATGAGCAGAGGTGGCTGTGCACAGCTAATGCACATGTTGTTAATGATGTGCATGATTTGCTGAAGCTCCTGTCTGAAAGCATCGCATCAGAAGTAACAGTACCAATCTGCATGCTTTAGGATGCACACCACTGAAGAATGGCAATATTGTAGGACAAATATGTGGAACATATGACAAGAAGGTAGGTTGCAAAAATATAACTGAATTTAATTGATATATTTATATACTAAAAGACTGGGATTTATTATTATAAATTATTTACAATATAATTATAAATGTATTGTTATTCTAAACTATCATATTATAACAATGTTATAAGGCTTACAAATACCATACAGTTTGTTGTGTCCTGTCTAATTGAATAATAATAATTGTGTTATTGGAATAATGAACACAAGCACTAACACAGACATACAAACACATTCACCGGTCCTATAGAGGCTAGACACACACACACACACACACATACACACACCTGAGGGCCAGAGGTGTGTGTGTATGTGTGTGCTGGGAGAGGGAGGAGGGATTTTCTCTGGCTAATGGTGACATTACGTCGATAGCCTGGCTGGTGCTCCGTGCCAAATAGATCTGGAGGAGCTCTCTATCTATCTGTCTGTCTCTATCTGTCTGTCTGTCTCTGTCTGTCTGTCTCTGTCTGTCTGTAAAGCGAAATATTGATTACTGTCTGGAGGACTGGGCTGAAGTTTCCATGCACTTAGAGCACAGAGCACAGCTCAACACAAACACACAGACACTGAGCACAGACACAGACTGAGGCACGCACACACACACACACACACACACACACACACACACACACACACACACACACACACACACACACAGAGCTAAGCCACACACAAACAAAGACTGAGACACAGACACACACACACTGAGACACACACACAGACACAGAGTGAGACACAGACGCACACGCAGACTGAGATACAGACACAGACAGAGACAGACACACACTCAGACTGAGATACAGACAGACACACACACACACACACACACACACACACACACACACAGTCTGAGACACAGACAAAGACACACACACAGACTGAGATGCAGACACAGACTCAGAGCTAAGACAGAGGCAAACAGCCACTGCGATGGAGGACTGATAACAGCTACTGTGTGGGTGCGTAAGGAGCATGTTCCAGTCAAGGTGTACACATGACCCTAAATTCTGTTTAATTCAGGCATAAATCAGAGTTTTTAGAAACCGGACTACATCCAAATTCAGAAAATGATGATCAGTATGAGGAGTTTATTGCCAATATTCAGTTTAAAACCAGAAGATTCCCTGCATGTACCGTAGTTGTTGTTGATCACAGTTAAGGGGAGGTGGGAACCAAAGCTGTTTAGCCCAGGTCTGATCATCTACAACTTGCTTGGGGACAAACACACATCTTAATATTTGTGTTATTACGCATTTACATATTATTATTATTATTATTATCAGCATTATTACACATTTATAGCAATAGTTAGATTACCATGTGTTTTCCCCTGAACAGTTATAGGCCAAGTGTGTTTGCTGGAGATTAAAAGGTTACCAGTGGTAGACTCCCACTACATCTGTGTAAAGACACAAAAGAGTTGGACATTAATGGATGTGGTGCATCACTGAACAGTTGCACATTTCCGCCAGATGAGGGAGCTGTTGAGCTGCTCTTTACAGAGGGGACATTCACAACACAATACATCACGCTTGTTTTATTATTGGCAGTATTCAAAATCCTTTTCCCCTCCCCCTTAATTATAAATCTGATAAAAAGAAATATGCTCTATAATCTGATTTACTACATAAAACCACTTTCCAATTGTCCCCTGTTGGCTGTTGAGATGAACAGGATGGCCCTACAGAAGCCCTCTCCATTTCTAACCCATGACAGCACGAAACCCAGAAACATGCCGGCACTGTCTGACACCCACAACACAATTATTATCCAGCCCAGAGCAACAGAGCACAGAGCAGCGATGAGCTGCACTACATGTCTACAAAAGCACAAATGATCTTCAGACATTCAGAAAACACAATAAATAAGAGGCATGCATACATAAAACAGACCAGACAGTACATAGTACCACTCTCTACATACACCTCAACCACACACACACACACACACCAAACGCAATTCTGCCATGTATAAATCACAGAGCACACACATAGACACACACGCAAAGATTAAAGGTGGAACCAGATGCAACTCCATGATCAAGGACATTCCCATCTGTGAGAGAGAGCACACATGGGCCACTCAGATGAGTCCTAGTGGAACAATCAGCCAATCACAGTAAAGCCCCACCTGGTGGGTGTGCCACTACCCACCAGCACACAGAAAGGCTGCAATAAGAAAGTCAGAAGTATTTCAGTAGCACTTCAGTAGTATTTCAGCAGCACTTCAGTAGTTTATTCACGGTCATCATCTCAGCAGAGTCTCTCAGGAGCAGTGATTGAGTCCAGACAGGGAGGCTGCCCAGTGTCAGGGCTGGGGACTGGTGGAGGCAACGGTCCAGTCGGCCCATGATCAGCACTGATAACTGAGGGATTACAATCATATAGAACCTGGGGGGGCAGTAGTAGAGTCAATAGTGTGTGTGTGTGTGTGTGTGTGTGTGTGTGTGTTAACAAGTGTCAGGATCAGGCCTCTGCTAATGTTGTTTCTATGAGACTCATGTCTCAGTCATACCCTGCCCAAACAGCGCCTATCAGGAGTGGGTTCTGCCCCGTGAGTGTGTGTGTGTGAGAGTGTGTTCCTTATCATGGGTTACTGGAACACAGGGCAGCAGTGCTCATGAGCCTCTGCCCATGAAATACATCTCAGAACACCCACTGCAAAATCACAGTTTCTACTGTAATATCACAGAAGCACTACTGTAATATCACAGAAGCACTACTGTAATATCAATGATGTGCCTGAAGCCAAGATGGCCAGCTCCACTTAGGGGCTTCATCTAGTGAACTAACTGCTCTTTTCTCATTCACTGGGGGATTATTATGGGATGCTGGAGTGAAGGATGAATCAGGTTACTGTAAAGATGGCATGAGACTCTGTGGCCACAGCAAAACATTAGAAAAGAGTTCTGTCGGTTCCACAGTTCATCCAAGCAGAACAAATCAAGTCTGTTAGCTACCAAACCAGAACTGGCCAACAGTCAGCCCATATGAGTCCATAGAGTCCCTCGCACCCAAGTGATGAGTCTGGAGGATGGAGTCTGTCAGGTTGGTTATGTTGTGACTGGACCTTGGAGTCTGTGTGCTGAGTCTGGAGTCTAGACAATGGAGTCTGTGTGTGTCTGAAGCTGGTGTCATGTAAGGTTCCACAGAGACACACCCTCACCACACCCCCCACCCCTTAACCCACCTGCAGCAGCACCAACCCACCTCTGCAGACCAGCCTCGCACTTCAACTCCACGTCACTAGGGGGCAGCACTCAGAAGTCAGGCGCCTTGTCCTCGTACTGGGGTGGGGGGGTGAGGGGCTCGATGGTGACGGTGCCGGGCGCTGGAGGTGGGTGGATGTTCAGCCGGATGTCCTTGAGGTGGAGTTTCTCCGACTTGATGCGACGCACACGCAGGGGGCGGAGGATGCGGCTGCTTCTGCTGGAGCTGCGCTGGGGGGGGGCGGCGGCAGGGCGGGGCCGGGGGCGGGGCCGGGGGCGGGGCCGGCGGCAGGGGAGGGCTGGGGGTCCGGAGGCGGGGGGGTGGACCTGGGTCCGGGTTCTGGGGTTCCGTCAGTCTCGTTCTCCACGGCAGCGATGAGGTCCTCGTACGAGGGCAGGTGCGTGGTGCTGTTGCGCAGGTTACTCTGGCGGATCGGATACTGACCACTGCCCACTGCCTCATCATAACTCGGCACGTTATAGTTAGGGGGAGGCTCATCTGACCTGCACACACACACACACACACACACACACACACACACACACACACACACAGACAGTAGGGAGAGAAAAGAGACAGATAATGGAGGACAGACGTGTGTGTGTGTGTGTGTACATGGGTGTCACTACTGTGAGCCAAAAACGTATGTGTGTGTATGTGTATGTGTATGTGAGTGTGTGTGAGTGAGTGTGTGTGTGAGCGTGTATGAGTGAGTGTATGTGTGAGCGTGTGTCTTACGAGTCCTCGTCCTGCCCGTGATCCATGAAGTGTGTGGTGGTGGCGGTCTGCTGGGCAGCCCTGCGCTGGATCCTCTGTTTGTTGCGGACGCTCAGACAGATGGCAAACAGCAGCATGGCCACGCCTGACCCCACCAGCACGAACGCCACCGACGACGTCTTCATCTTCGACTCCTCCTCCTCCTCGTCGTGCTCGTGCTCGCCCGCCTCGGGCTTGGTGCTGGTGGTGTTGTGTGTGGCGGCGTCCAGCGGCACCACGGTCCAGATGATCATGACAACCCCAAGCGCCACCAAGCCCACGCCCAGTGCACACAGGGCATAGTGGGAGCCCGACCCGCTGCCCCCGCCACCCTGCTGAGGGCCGCGCTCACCGCCCGACCGACACAGACCACTCCCACTGGGGCACATGGCACACCGCTTACCTGCAACACACACACACACACACACCCACACACACACACACACACACACACACAAACATACACACACACATCCACACTCACATCCACACACACACAAACACACGCGCACACACACACACAAACATACACACACACACACACACCACACCAACACCACACAAACACACACACACACAAAGCTATAAAAATATCTACACACAGAGAAACCCAGAGGTTGCACTAACACACACACATACACATACTGTACACACACACAGGTTGTCCAGGTTGCAGGTTGTCCATCAAAACTTACAGCAAGTGACCATGACTTTCTTTTATTAACAGAAAACCTGTTTTCTTCCCTTCCAGCTGCACCTAGCTGACATGTTCTGCAAGACAGAGCACCGAGCAGCACCGAGCAGCACCGAGCAGCACACAGCAGCACCGAGCAGCACACAGCAGCACCGAGCAGCACCGAGCAGCACCGAGCAGCACCGAGCAGCACACAGCAGCACCGAGCAGCACACAGCAGCACCGAGCAGCACCGAGCAGCACACAGCAGCACCGAGCAGCACCGAGCAGCACCGAGCAGCGCACAGCAGCACCGAGCAGCACCGAGCAGCACCGAGCAGCGCACAGCAGCACCGAGCAGCACACAGCAGCACCGAGCAGCACCGAGCAGCACCGAGCAGCGCACAGCAGCACTGAGCAGCACCGAGCAGCACCGAGCAGCGCACAGCAGCACCGAGCAGCACACAGCAGCACCGAGCAGCACACAGCAGCACCGAGCAGCACACAGCAGCACACAGCAGCACCGAGCAGCACCGAGCAGCACCGAGCAGCACCGAGCAGCACCGAGCAGCGCACAGCAGCACCGAGCAGCACCGAGCAGCACCGAGCAGCGCACAGCAGCACACAGCAGCACACAGCAGCGCACAGCAGCACCGAGCAGCGCCGAGCAGCACCGAGCAGCACCGAGCAGCGCACAGCAGCGCACAGCAGCACCGAGCAGCGCCGAGCAGCGCACAGCAGCGCCGAGCAGCACACAGCAGCACACAGCAGCACACAGCAGCACCGAGCAGCACACAGCAGCACACAGCAGCACACAGCAGCACCGAGCAGCACACAGCAGCACACAGCAGCACACAGCAGCACACAGCAGCACACAGCAGCACCGAGCAGCACACAGCAGCGCACAGCAGCACCGAGCAGCGCCAAGCAGCACCGAGCAGCACACAGCAGCACACAGCAGCACCGAGCAGCACACAGCAGCACACAGCAGCACCGAGCAGCACACAGCAGCACACAGCAGCACCGAGCAGCACACAGCAGCGCACAGCAGCGCACAGCAGCACACAGCAGCGGGGCGGAGCGGGGTTGTTGCGCTCACTAAGGACCACATGGGGGCCGACGGCAGCGGTGCATCTCTATTTCAGACTGATAGTGCTAGCATCACATTTTACTATTAGAGATCTGGGGGAAAACTGATTGACTTGATTATTACGAAATAAGTCTCTCCTGGGCCCATAAGACACACTGCTTCTCACACACTGAGGGACAGTGGAAAGGGAGGGAGGGAGGGAGGGAGAGAGAGAGAGGGAGGGAGGGAGGGAGAGAGAGAGAGAGGGGGAAGGGAAGAGAGAGAGAGAGAGAGAGAGTGTGTGTGTGTGTGTGTGTAAATAAACATAAACAGAGAAACCAACACAGAAGCCCCATCAAACAGATACAGTTTCCCTTTGGCTCTTTGCAATTGTGTGTGTGTGTGTGTGTGTGTGTGTGTGTGTGTGTGTGTGTGTGTGCGCATGCATGTGTGTGTGTGTGTGCGTGCGCACGCATGTGTGTGTGCGCGTACGTGTGAGTGCGTGTGTGTGTGTCCTGTCCAGATCTGGCATGGAGGGGAAACAGTTCAGAATGAGAGGAAGTGCTGTCATAACAAACA
>PYXC01001850.1:5000-17500 GCA_015244755.2 Tenualosa ilisha | reverse complement strand
CGCAGTCCAGATGTACCGATCAGCTTTTAGTGGCCGCCAGACACCTTAAGCCTCAAAGTTTGGCCCACACATTTAATCTAAAGATTGAGTCTCATATCTTTGATAAAAGTGTGACCACAAAGGAGTAAACAGAAAGGCAGATATGCGACTCCGACATGCGTCTCTGAAGGACTGATCTTAAAAGCGCAACTATTTTGGGTCCAGTAGTCCGAATGCACACGTATGTGCCACAACCCCAACAGCAGACCCACGACGACCGCTGCCGACCAGTGGGGGAATTACATGGACACCATTACAGAACAACGAGGTAGCATCGGGTCGTCGGCGTCCAGCAACAGCGGCACAGGCCTTTCATGAGGAAAAACGCCACATTAACTAATTTACCTATTTAACAGCAGGGGATAGGTTACGAGTAGGTTGCGTATAGGTTAGTCTACCTGATCCCGTTGTGCGGCGCTGACAGTGGCGCGATCAGTAGTTTCAAATGCGCACTGCCGCCTCTCCTACCGCAGGAGTTGATAAGAGTCGATGAGGATCGGCAGCTTGGGAGATTCTGTATCCCTGTTTTGATATCACCTTGCATTACTGTCATGTAATGGCCCTAACTGTGTCAACACGATAGTAAACGCAATGACGCAACGCTGGGTAATTTCCACTCAAAGACCAATAACCACCAACACCCTCAGGATCACACCTGTCGAGAAAGGAACCTGGATTGGACAGATAGATTAAACTATAGCCTTGTTTGTCGAGGCGTGGTCCAGGTAAAACAGTTGATTAAAATGCCTTTAATTAGGACAACACAGAGGTAAAGTTAACATGATGCTAAAATACTTCTGCCACAGTCTGCACCTTACGTGACACCCACAGGGGCACAATTCAGGCCGCCTGAAGTTGGACGGAGTATCCACCTCAAACAGATTACCGGTAATTCTGTGCTAATGTGGTGGCCTACACAAGCTGGGGCATATATGAAATAATCAGAACGCAAAAACTCCAATGTGAGACTTGTTAAGAAACCAGATAATTCCGGAAAGAAAGTCAGTGGGTTCTGGCCGGACACCTGAGGAATCGTTTGCTTTGCGACTTCAGCGCCATGACTAACGAGTGCATGCGAAGTTTGGACAAACTTCATCTCGGTGAACAACTGATGTTAATATTAGTTGCGCTACTGACACCGAGCGCCGCTCTCTAAATTAAACACTGTACTGAAAATCGTCAAATATCCCCATCATTTGGATCATTCCGCAGTTTTGTGTTAACACCACCGGTCAAGGTGACATGCAAACGAGTCGGCCTACCTCTTACCTTGATTCCGAGAACACACCCAACGCCCTTTCGGTTCAATCCGAGGAGGAACAACCACCAGGTATGAAGCAGGTATTCCGACGCAGGTATTCCTCAGCAGGATGTCAAACGCCCTTCAGGAGGAGGTGAGTTGCGGCTCCATGTATAAAGTTACGCCTAGTTGGTCTCTATCCTCTGTGGTGTTGCCTGCCACTTTCTTGTGGTGCACCAAAGACAGGAACTTTGGACAAATTCCACTCTAGGCGCCGCTGGTTCCCAAAGAAGCCTACCCTAATTGTAAAGCGTTAACGTGGTCATCCTTGGTCCTAGTGCTCGTCGGTTTGTAACGCGGAAGAGTTCCCCCTTCACCTCAAGCCAACTATTCACAGACCCTCAACAAACCTCTGTACATTTATATCAGAAATACCATATTAAACCACGGAAATACAACACAGACAACCTTACAATGTCATTGTTAAACATGATTTATTGAAAAATCATATACTTCATTCTGTCTCGATTACCATATTGTTTAACATAATTTTCCCATGGCTGTAACATACATAAATTGTACATGAAAAATAATGTGACCAATTAGAGATGGCTCTGTTTGTAATGTCTATCAACCTCTCTGGAGCAGTAGACTGCTTCAGAATCAGTGCCTCTTGATAGTGCAATTATATATACATACATATATATATGCAATTATATATGCAACTGTATATTATGGTCAATTAAATAAAAAAATGTCATGATAAATATGCACACCCCCCCCACACACACACACACACAAACACACACACAGCGCAGGAACAGGGTCCCTTAAGGTTCCCCTAAGGGGACTGAGGGTGTTTCTGTAAGAGATGAGACGTTGGTTTCCCTTGGGCACAACAAAAAGCTGTTAGACCTGTTCGCTTACGGTGTGTGTGTGTGTGTGCGACGTTCTCCACAGTATGAGTGTGTGTGTGTGTGAGAAACATTGTTAAGACCTGTTATCCCACAAGTGTGTGAGTGTGTGCCAAATGTTGATATACTGCGCTGTATTTGTGTGTGGGTATGTGTCATTCGTTAACCTGTTATGTTATCCTGTGGTCACAGACACACACACACACACACACACACACACACACACACACTAATCCCAACTCCTCCTTGTTCCTTGGGAGTCATAACTCTGGAATGCAGCAGGTTGACTGAAAACTGTCATGTCTTGTGTGTGTGTGTGTGTGTGTGTGTGTGTGTGTATTAGAGTACTACTGCACAACATTCTAGTTACCTGTCATTAGTATTATGAGATTACATTCGAATTTCACAAACAAACGAACAGCTGCAGCTGCATGTGTGTGTGTGTGGTGTGTGTGGTGTGTGTGTGTGTGTGTGTGTGGGACACATTGTGATGACCCTCACACTCATACCACCTCACACACTCTAGCGCACTATGGACAGCAGGTCATACACACACTTCATTACAAATGAAGGTAGACTTTACACACACACACACGCACGGTAGGAAGTAGCCCATTCTCACACTTATTCACACACAGGTAGACTTCACACACCCAAGCCCATTGAGGGCAGAGGACCCTGCACACACACAGTTCACACATGCTGGGACAGGTTGGTTGCACAGGGTGTGTGTGTGTGTGTATGATGGATCCGACCCTGGTGTGAGGTTAAGAGGGGGTGCTTTCTGTGTGTGTGTGTGTGTGTGTGTGTGTGTATGATAAATCCGACCCTGGTGTGAGGTTAAGAGGGGGTGCTTTCTGTGTGTGTGTGTGTGTGTGTGTGTGTGTGTGTATGATGAATCCGACCCTGGTGTGAGGTTAAGAGGGGGTGCTTTCTGTGTGTGTGTGATGGATCCGACCCTGGTGTGAGGTTTAGAGGGGGTGCTTTCTGTGTGTGTGTGTGTGTGTGTGTGTGTGTGTGTGTGTATGATGGAGCTTCCTGTTCCACTATACCTGTCAGGTAAAGTCAAAGTGGAACTCACCTTAGAGGACAGTCTGGCCTAGAGGGTGTGTGTGTGTGTGTGTGTGTGTTTGTGTGTGTGTGTGCGTGTGTGTGTGTGTGTGTGTGTGTGTGTGTGTGCGTGTGTAGTGAATGTTCACCCATCTGCAGTTCATTATTAACTGTCCCCCAGGAGTTCCAGTGTAGGACTGTTATTTTGAAACACTCATGTTCCTGTAAGGAAGTGATGTCATACACTTTTTTATAATGGCCAAAAGATTTTAAGAAAGATCTTCGTAATGATTTTTCAGAAGTGTTCATGGCCATTTTGAATGTTGGCCTGCAGTCTTGTGTGTGTATGTGTGTGTGTGTGTGTGTGTGTGTGTGTGTGTGTGTGCTTGTTAGTCCAGAGGTTGCATGAAAAGAGTGTCATGATCAGTAGCAGACTATGTTATACTCCATAGTCCATTCTCCACACTCCATAGTCCACAGTCTAGTCCATTGTCCATACTACTCATCTCCACTTCAAGTGTGTGTGTGTGTGTGTGTGTGTGCATGTGAGTGGGTGAGTGTGTGCATGTCTGCAGGACTACTAAGAAGGTAAAGAACCAGTCCATGGTCATGCTCATTAGAAAAAGCCTATCGTGCCACATAGGCCAAGAAGAGGTGACTTCGGTGTGTGTGTGTGTGCGTGTGAGTGGGTGAGTGTGTGTATGTGTGTGTGTGTTTCTTCTGCCAGAGTTGTTTTAAATGTATCTAGTTCTTCATCTTGGATGCATGTGCCAGGTTACTATACAACTTTGTGTGTGTTGGTCAAGTGTATGTTGTGACCAGAGGGTTTAACATTTTGACAGGAATCTGCATGCAAATGGGAAGGGAGAGCATTACAGAGGTTACTTCCGTGTGTTTGTGTGTGAGCTGTGTGTGTGTGTGTGTGTGTGTGTGTGTGTGTGTGCGTGTGGAGTGAGTGAGTGTGTAAGTGTGTGGAGTGAGTGAGTAGGTGAATGTGTGCGTGTGCGATCTTGTGTGTTTGAGCTGTATGTGAGTGTGTGTGTATGGAGTGAGTGAGTGAGAGTGTGTGTGTGTGTGTGTGTGTGTATGGAGTGAGTGAGTGAGAGTGTGTGTGTGTGTGTGTGTGTGTGGAGTGAGTGAGTGAGTGAGTGTGTGCGTGTGCTATCTTGTGTGTTTGAGCTGTATGTGAGTGTGTGTGTGTGTATGGAGTGATTGAGTAAGTGAGTGAGAGTGTGTGTGGAGTGAGTGAGTGAGTGAGTGAATGTGTGCGTGTGCGATCGTGCGTGTTTGAGCTGCATGTGAGAGTGAGTGTGTGTGTGTGTGTGCTTTATGCTGTACATGGCCTTAAATGCACCCCAAGTATTTACAAGGCCAAGGGTAGATACTGTAAGGTGTGTGTGTGTGTGTGTCAATGTCAATGCCCAAGAGACTATGGAGAGGGCTACTGTGTGTGTGTGTGTGTGTGTGTGTTCAACATTGTTGATCTCCATGCCAGAGTAGCTGTGTAGAGGGCTACTGTGTGTGAGTGTGTGTGTGTGTGTTTGTGTGTTAGACATTGGTAATCTCAATATCAGAGTAGCTGTGTAGAGGGCTAGTGTGTGTGTCTGCGTGTGTGTGTTAGACGTTGGTAATCTCAATGCCAGAGTAGCTGTGTAGAGGGCTAGTGTGTGTGTGTGTGTGTATTGGGCTAGTGTGTGTGTGTGTGTGTATTGGGCTCTCTTTGCTGTGGGGCAAGGCCTTCATGTGCTCCTCTCTAGGCAAGGAGCCACAGCTTCCATGGAAACTCAAGTCCCGCCCACCAGGGAACCTTGGATTGAACCGCAAGGGACTCTGGGAAATGTAGGAACAGAGAGACAAAATTAAGGAAGATACAGACAGGGTACACATAAATAAACAAATAAACTAGTGCTGTCAGTATTAACACATTAACGCATATGATTCATGTAAAAATGTTAACAATATTTTAATAATATTATATATTTTTTGATGCAAGTTAATAATTTTTCTTCACAAAAAACTAATGGAGAATTCAGGAACTTTAAATGTGATTAATTGTGATTAACTTAAATTTTCTATTGTGATTAATCAGATACATTTTTTAAATCGATTGACAGCACTAAACTAAACACACACAGAAATAGACAGACAGACAGACACACACACACACACACATACACACACACACACACACACACACACACACATGCACACGACACAAGAATCTCTTAAACAGATCTGTGTATCAGATCCCAAAGCGGAAGGAAGAGTATGTATGTGTGTGTGTGTTTGTGTGTGTATACATATTTAATTGTGTAGGTTTTGTGTGTGTGTCTGAGCATGTGTGTGTCTGTGTGTGTTCATACACATCTTTAATTGTGTACAATGGTGTGTCGGAGTGTGAATGTTTGTGTAGTGTGCATTTAATTGTGTCTAGTTGTGTGTGTGCGTGTGTGTCCAACCTTTCCTGCTGGCTGTCGCAGTGAGCTTCGCTCTCCACAGAGACGGACCATGGCAACGGGAGAGTGTGTCTTGGCGGGGGAGTGTGTGATGGTGGGTGTGTGTGTCTTGGCGGGGGAGTGTGTGATGGTGGGTGTGTGTGTGTTGGCCGGAGAGTATGTGATAGCAGGGGAGTGTGTGTGTGTGGGGGGGGGCGTGTTCTGCTTCTCACACTCTAGTGGCGGGCTGCCCTGTAGGAGGTGAGAGGAACACTGGTCAGTCACCAAACACACACACATGGTTGCTCAGCTGCAGTGTGTGTGTGTGTGTGTGTTACCTGGCGGGCGTGAGGACTGTGTTCAGCTCCTCCTGTAGGTGACGGAGCAGCATGTGTCTGTGTGTGGGGATGTTTAGTGCTTGGGCCAGAGTGTCAGCACTGAAGGATGGATCCATCACCATTAGGGCCCCGTGCACACCAGTGCTCAATAGGGAGTCTGCAAACTCCTGATCACACACACACACACACACACACACACACACAGATAGGTAGATATTTTTTTATAGGTTGACATTTATGTATGTGTATGTTAAGTTGTTGTGTCTAGTTAGATGCGTTAGTTCATGTGACGTGTTAAGTGTGTTGGGTCTAGTTAGATGTGTTAGTTCATGTGATGTGTATGTTAAGTGTGCTGAGCCTTGTGTGTTGGGTCTAGTTAGATGTGTTAGTTTATGTGACATGTATGTTAAGTTGTTGGGTCTAGTTAGATGTGTTAGTTCATGTGACATGTATGTTAAGTTGTTGGGTCTAGTTAGATGTGTTAGTTTATGTGACATGTGTTAAGTGTGTTGGGCCTTGTGTGTTGGGCCTAGTTAGATGTGTTAGTTTATGTGACATGTGTTAAGTGTGTTGGGCCTTGTGTGTTGGGCCTAGTTAGATGTGTTAGTTTATGTGACGTGTATGTTAAGTTGTTGGGTCTAGTTAGATGTGTTAGTTTATGTGACATGTATGTTAAGTTGTTGGGTCTAGTTAGATGTGTTAGTTTATGTGACATGTATGTTAAGTTGTTGGGTCTAGTTGGATGTGTTAGTTTATGTGACATGTATGTTAAGTTGTTGGGTCTAGTTGGATGTACTTGAGAGGAGGTAAAGTAATGATGATAATGTTGTATTTTCTCTGCACACACACGACTGCTGTTAAGATCTTTGTGTCAGCACCTCAGAATGGACACGTATGAACAGAGTGTAAAGGTCATGGTAGCAAACAGACAAGGCACAAACTCACACACACACACACACACACACACAGATAGAAAAAGCAAAGTTTGGGACACATTTGAGGAAATGGTGCATGAGGAGCCTGTCAGGCCTACTGAAGGGTGCAGGCTTTGGGTTCTGGCGCCACCTACAGGCAGGACAGGCACAGAGCAGGCAGATGAATGTGACTGGCCACACAAGCAGCTTGGGTGAGTCTTTGCATCCCAATACATTTACATTTACATTTAGGTATTTAGCAGACGCTTTCATCCAAAGCCACTTACAAAAGAGGAGAACATTCAAGCTACAACACAATGAAAGAACTAACAAGGAGTGCATATTGCTAACATAGATTCTGCACTATTTTAAGTTGAAAGTGCAATAGTGTAACGCAGTGTAGAGAAATTAAATTATTAAGTGCATTCTCAAAATTTACGCCAGGAGATATTCTTGGAAGAGCTGGGTCTTCACGAGTTTCTTGAAGGTGAAGAGGGTATCAGTTGATCTGGTAGCACTTGGGAGGTCATTCCACCAGCGCGGAACCAGATATGAGTAACCAATAGGCCAACATCTAGTCCAAGACTAACATTCAGGACTAGCCTTCGTTAAGCAGCACCATAATGTTTCCATACTTTGTGTTTGGTGTTAATAGAACATAATAGGGCAATGAGCAATGAAGTAATCAAGAGCGTCTGAGCTCATTAGTAGCCTCTGTGTCTGAGGGAAAATGAATGGGGTCATGCAGCTGGTCGGGTATCATTTGGTGTTCGGCAATTTTTGTGGGTCAGGTTTCGGTCGGATTGGTAGAAAGCGTTGGATGATCTTGGGTCGTTTTTAAACTTACCTGCACATCACTGGTGTGTGTGTGTGTGTGTGTGTGTGTGTGTGTGTGTGTGTGTGTGTGTGTGTGTGTGTGTACTGTCCGTGTGCTGTCCCTCACCTTGAGGTCAATGTCTCTGATCCATTTGATGACACGCTGATTGGTCCAAACCAGAGGATCCACAGCTTTATTCTCACATTGAGCCCTCCTAGCCTGGAGAGCCTATGGATGAGTACACACACACACACACACACACACACACACACACACACACACACACACACAGAGTTGTATAATATGTCCTATGACAAGCAGAAAGCTTCTCTGTTGCTGGTTGTGTGGAGTTCCCCTGAGTCGCGTTGAATTTTGCCGAGTTGAGCTCCAGTGGAGTTGTGTGGAGTTGTGTGGAGTTGTGTGGAGTTGTGTGGAGTTGTGTGGAGTTGTGTGGAGTTGTGTAGGGTTGTGTGTGGTTGTGCATTGATGTGTGGAGTTGTGCATTGATGTGTGTAGTTGTGCACAGCTGTGTGTAGTTGCGCATTAATTGTGTGTAGTTGTGTGTAGTTGTGCATTGATGTGTGTAGTTGTGCACAGCTGTGTGTAGTTGTGTGTAGTTGTGTGTATTTGTGCAGAATTGTGTGTTGGGCATAGTTGTGTGTGTGTCTCACCTCTCGGTCGAAGCTGAGCATGTGCAGCAGCTGAATAGCGAGCAGTAGGCTGGTCTGGTGTTGCTGGTCCGACACATTGAGGAGCTTGTCCAGGTCCCGGCGGGCCAGAGAGCCCAGCGTCCGGCCGTCCACCAGCTGGGCCTGGAAAGACTGGCCATACTGGGGCAGTCCCACCTCACCCAACCACACCTTACTGACCCACTGGTGGTCCAGCTCAGACGCCTTACTCAGCCTACAGGACCACAGTGCTGGAGTTAACTCTGTGTGTGTGTGTGTGTGTGTGTGTGTGTGTGTGTGTGTGTGTGTGTCCCACCTCACCCAGTCACACCTTACTGACCTACTGGTGGTTCAGCTCAGACACTTTACTCAGCCTACAGGACCACAGCGCTGGAGTCAGTCAGTACATTTACATGCACTACAAATGATTCCCTTAATTGAGCTTGTGTGGCTATGCATGTGTGCGTCTGCACTGGGTATGTTCGTATACATCTTAGTCCGGCTGAAACTGAACCAAACCTGGACTACTCTTAATCGAGCTGAGACACCCAGACACTGGACTACTCTTAATCGAGCTAAAACACCCAGATACTGGACTACTCTTAATCGAGCTGAGACACCCAGATACTGGACTACTCTTAATCGAGCTAAAACACCCAGATACTGGACTACTCTTAATCGAGCTGAGACACCCAGACACTGGACTACTCTTAATCGAGCTAAAACACCCAGATACTGGACTACTCTTAATCGAGCTGAGACACCCAGATACTGGACTACTCTTAATCGAGCTGAGACACCCAGACACTGGACTACTCTTAATCGAGCTGAGACACCCAGATACTGGACTACTCTTAATCGAGCTGAGACACCCAGATACTGCGTTTGCCGTTGCATTTCTCCCAGCGGGCAGGCGGGCGGCAGCTGAACTGACGCAGGCACAGAGGCAGGCAGGCGGCAGCTGAACTGACGCAGGCACAGAGGCGGGCGGTAGCTGAACTGACGCAGGCACAGAGGCAGGCAGGCGGTAGCTGAACTGACGCAGGCACAGAGGCAGGCGGTAGCTGAACTGACGCAGGCACAGAGGCAGGCGGGCGGTAGCTGAACTGACGCAGGCACAGAGGCAGGCGGGCGGTAGCTGAACTGACGCAGGCACAGAGGCAGGCGGGCGGTAGCTGAACTGACGCAGGCACAGAGGCAGGCGGGCGGTAGCTGAACTGACGCAGGCACAGAGGCAGGCGGGCGGTAGCTGAACTGACGCAGGCACAGAGGCGGGCGGGCGGTAGCTGAACTGACGCAGGCACAGAGGCAGGCGGGCGGTAGCTGAACTGACGCAGGCACAGAGGCGGGCGGGCGGTAGCTGAACTGACGCAGGCACAGAGGCGGGCGGCAGCTGAACTGACGCAGGCACAGAGGCGGGCGGCAGCTGAACTGACGCAGGCACAGAGGCAGGCGGGCGGTAGCTGAACTGACGCAGGCACAGAGGCGGGCGGGCGGCAGCTGAACTGACGCAGGCACAGAGGCAGGCGGTAGCTGAACTGACGCAGGCACAGAGGCAGGCGGTAGCTGAACTGACGCAGGCACAGAGGCGGGCGGTAGCTGAACTGACGCAGGCACAGAGGACGATAAACAGCTCTGAGAACAGCAACAGTTGCAGGCCTGCGCAGCCTGTGCTTCACGTTCAAGCTCTCAGAAGTGATCTATAGAGTGTGGCAGCATTGGCCATTTCTTCACTTGTATTCCCATCAAATATCCCCACAGTCTTCAAACTCACACTGGAACATTGTGGTTTAGCACCTTGTGTCTTTGGTTTAGCTACACATGTCCAGTTTTTCTCCCCATGCATGTATATGTGTGTGTGTGTATATATATATAATATATATATATATATACATGTATACTCAGATTATTTGGATACTCTGGTTAAAGCATTAACTGGATTATTGCCAATAGATTGATTTATATCTGCATTACACACACTGACTGTGTGTATGTGTGTGTATGTGTATGTATGAGTGTAAGTTTTAAGTGCGTGTGTGTGTGTGTGTGTGTGTGTGTGTGTGTGTGTATGGGCGTAGTGTGTGTGTATGAGTTTTAAATATGTGTGTATGTATGAGTGTGAGTTTTAAGTGTGTGTGTGTGTGAGAGAGAGAGAGTTTCAAGTGTGTGTAGTGTGTGTGTGTGAGAGAGAGAGGGAGATGGAGAGAGAGAGAAAGTTTTAAGTGTGTGTGTTTCCTAACCTTTGGCCAGTCTGCTCTGCCTGTCTGTAGTCCTCTATGGCCAGGCGGAGTTTCCTGCGGTGCAGGGGGTTGCTGATCCCCAGGCCCAGCTCCAGGTCATCATCTGTGAGTCCAAGCAGCACCTGTGGGACACACACACAGTCTGGAGCACTCTGTCCACCACAGCCCTTGTAGGAAGTCTCTTCTTGCACCACAGAATCATAAGGACAGAGATGTTAAACACAGATGGACACAGTTATGTGAATACCCTAAATATGAATGCAGTGCAGCCCAGTATGGCCTCTGTTCTTGTCTCTGTCAACCCAGTATGGCCTCTGTTCTTGTCTCTGTCAACCCAGTATGGCCCCTGTTCCTGTCTCTGTCAACCCAGTATGGCCTCTGTTCTTGTCTCTGTCAACCCAGTATGGCCTCTGTTCTTGTCTCTGTCAACCCAGTATGGCCTCTGTTCTTGTCTCTGTCAACCCAGTATGGCCTCTGTTCTTGTCTCTGTCAACCCAGTATGGCCTCTGTTCTTGTCTCTGTCAACCCAGTATGGCCTCTGTTCCTGTCTCTGTCAACCCAGTATGGCCTCTGTTCCTGTCTCTGTCAACCCAGTATGGCCTCTGTTCTTGTCTCTGTCAACCCAGTATGGCCTCTGTTCATCTCTGTCACGTAAATTAATCTATTAAAAGTGTCCTGTGCATCACATTTTCTGACAAAAAATGAATAGCCTGTATATATATGTAGCTAATGTATGGTATAAATGAATAGCCTGTATATATATGTAGCTAATGTATGGTATAAATGAATAGCCTGTAGATATATGTAGCCAATGTATGGTATAAATGAATAGCCTGTATATATATGTAGCCAATGTATGGTACAATAGCTTTACTGAATGGGTGACTAAACACTGTGCTATAATCTACACTGTCTGCCCGGTCATGTTTGTCACAGTTAGAGAATGGATGGTTGGAGTTCTATGTTTCAAAACCCTTTAGCCAACCAGACAGGTGATGGGCTGCAGGATCAAGACTGGTGACTCGGACCCAGAACTCACTAAACCAACACAAGCATGAGCAATGACTCAGTAAACCAACACAAGCATGAGCAATGGACGTTTATGCTGCTTGTTTTATAGATCTCTGAAAACGTATCCAGTCCAGCTGAAAATGTGTGAGATAATGTCTCATATTAATGTGGTCAACAATGGGACCCTGATCAATGTGACCCTGATCAATGTGACCCTGATCAATGCTTTGGGCAAAAACTTTGTGTTTCATTTAACTCCACGTTACTTGTGCCCAGTGCTCTCCCTGCGCTAGCATTACTCCTCCTCAGCTAGCATTACTCCTCCTCAGCTAGCATTACTCCCCCTGGACTAACATTACTCCTCCTGTGCTAGCATTACTCCCCCTGCGCTAGCATTACTCCCCCTGCGCTAGCATTACTCCCCCTGGACTAACATTACTCCCCCTGCCCTAGCATTACTCCTCCTGGACTAGCATTACTCCCCCTGGACTAACATTACTCCCCCTGGGCTAGCATTACTCCCCCTGCACTAGCATTACTCCTCCTCAGCTAGCATTACTCCCCCTGTGCTAGCATTACTCCTCCTCAGCTAGCATTACTCCCCCTGTGCTAGAATTACTCCCCCTGTGCTAGCATTACTCCCTTGGGCTAGCATTACTCCCCTGCGCTAGTATTACTCCTCCTCAACTAGCATTACTCCCCCTGTGCTAGGATTACTCCCCCTGTGCTAGGATTACTCCCCCTGTGCTAGGATTACTCCTCCTCAGCTAGCATTACTCCTCCTGTGCTAGGATTACTCCCCCTGTGCTAGGATTACTCCCCCTGTGCTAGCAT
>PYXC01001849.1:397500-420000 GCA_015244755.2 Tenualosa ilisha | reverse complement strand
GAGTGTAAAACGGTCAACATGTTTTTATTCAGCGTTTGTAGCCACTATGGCTGAAAACCCAAGGAGGTGCAGACTGATTAAATAGGCTACTTGTGACATGAGTGCACTGGTTCACAAGACACGACTAAGACAGCAAACACAAACAGTGAAAATATTGTGTCTCAATGTCGAAATTCTAATGTGCAAAAACAATCTGATTTTCAGTGGGGATGTTAGAAAAACACCATTACAGCTGCAAAACACATTTAGGGCTAAAATACAAATTCTGTTTCAGAAAGACAGAGCAGTTTATTAACAAGCAAATTAGTAACATACCAGCCATCTGTCAGTCATTACAAGTCATCTTACACCTCATTCTGCATGAGCTGATTCTACCAACAGTAAACCATTAACAAAGAATTTCTCCAACATAAACTCCTAATTACTGCTTATTTGTAGTAAGTTAGTTGTTGTATATGAATTATGATCTTAATGTGCTTTAGTAGGAACATTTATGCTCCTTCAGTAATATTCAGAAATGATGGTCCATTCATAGGAACAAAACCCAAAACTACAAGTGCCTAATAGTGTCACAATAAGTCCTAATTACGTCTTTTTGATTGAGAATTACTGCTCCTCTTGTACGACCACCTTATAAGCCCCTTACAGAGCAAAGCATATTTCAGATCATAATTCACCCTAATCTAAAGTTTTACCTTCTCTTTTTTTACCCCACCTTATTTTTCTACATCAATTGAGCTTCCTTTAGTTTCAGAAAAAATGCAATTTAATGTTCATTTCAGATCTTTAAAATACAGCAAACTGTTCCTCTGAGTAAACCCATAGGACTATATAGAGAGCACATATTGATAGAATAATCCAAATATAGGACTGTTTACTTACTTCCAATGTCAAGTTTAGTGCCGCCTCCAAACGTGTACCACAGTGATACAAACACTATCAGTGGCCGTACAAAAACCCTCCACAAGCAACACAAGCAACAAACCTTTGATTTCTCAAAGCCCAGGGGATAAAATATCATTCAGCAAAGATTTGCCACCAATCACTTCACCAAGGGCTAAGATTGACAGAAATGAACTCACTATTTCATATGATTTGCCAAACTCAGAGGCAGGTTCATGACTAATCTACACATCAGGTCACATAAAGCAGCTCAATTAGAATAATGGCATTCTTTTACCTATTTTAAATCTAAGATGGACACCTAGATTTGATTTTATTCTAGTTTATAGTATAGATCTGTATTTTACATTGAAAGATGAAAGCAGCACTTACTTCCAACATCAAGTCTTGTGCCTCCACCAAAAGTCCACCACAGTGATACAGACTCATAGAGACGCTGTACAAAAACCTCTTCGCAGCTCAGTGACTGCGACTGGCAGTGCACTGTACTGTTACAGTGAGGGCAACATGACTTTTAGCACATCTGAAATACAGAATATGAGGATTAAAATGACTTTCTCTCTAAATAATAAAGTGTAATTCTAGAAAATAAAAACAATATTATTACATCTTTGGAATATAAATGCAGACCAGTATTCAATTGCGCAAACAATCTACAGCCTCATAGAAAATCTACTGCTAAAAAAGACAACATTTTATTGTAGCGTAAAGGAATATCAGAGTTATGTGGAGTAATGCTGTCTGTGGTCTCCAGTGGAAGTGGACATGTTTGAATGTGGCCATTGGTCATGCTTTAATGTGGTCATTTCTGACAGAAGAATCAGATGCTCAGAGAAAAACTGCTTGTAGTTTTCTTGTGAATCTGAAAGCAGACCAGTATTTATAAGTTTGCACAAACACTATCCAACCTTATGAAAAAGACAGTGCCAAAACACATTTTCCTGTAACTTAGGGAAATAAGGCTGTCTGTAGTCTCTAACGGAGGACATGTTTGAATTTCTGATAGTAGAATCAAATGCTCAAAGTAAACCGGCTGTAGTTTTCACCAGTCCAGGGGTGTTTGTCATGTGACCAGTCTTACTGTCAGCAGATCCCACACTAATCTGTAGGTTAATATTTATTCATATTTTAAATTCATGGTCTACTGTAGACTTGTTTCATTTTTGTTCAATGGTGAGGAACTAAAGGCACCAGTCTGAATGAGGGAACATTTGCATAACCACACAGAACATGTTGCTCTTGAGAGCTTTATATCTCAGAGAGAGGAGGACTGGAACACTGTTATTTTAGACCACAACACTCTGACAAGAATGACAATTCTCATTAAACTCCTCTGGGCACTCCTGTTCTGGGTTACAGGTAAAAAAATAAGCCAATACTTTTTGCTTCATGAAATGTATTATTTTAACATATCAAAAAGAAGTTTATTTCATTGATTAATTAAATATTTGAGATATTTCAGAGTGCAGGGGCCAGATCAGTGTGACTCAGACTCCAGCAATGGAAGCTGTTGCTGTGGGACAAACCATCAAACTCAACTGCAGAACCAGCAGCCCCATCTCAGGCTGTAGCAACTGTGTCTCCTGGTATCTCCAGAAGACTGGAGAAGCTCCTAAACTTTTAATATATGGCATCAGCTCACGCTTTGGTTCAACTCCAAGTCGATTTGTAGGTGGAGGATCTAATTATGGGAGTGACTTCACCCTGACCATCAGTAATGTCCACGCTGAGGATGCAGGAGTTTACTACTGTCAGAGTTACCACTATATCAGCAGTAACTGGGTGTTCACACAGTGCTAAAGCGCCGTACAAAAACCTCCTCCCTCAGTCAGGCTCCACATGACTGGACTGCTGCTGCTGGAGCTCACTGCAGGTGCTACAGAGGGAGGTACTGCTTCAGATTATTGTTTTACATCAGTACTGCATCTGTGTTACACATTATTCAGATCCCTGTGTGTGTGTTAGATGCTACATCACTGTTTTGTTGACCACTCTGGCAAGCCTGTAAATGCTGCTGGTTGATATATGATCCTGCTACATGTAAGAGAGTGGTGGTGATGCAAATACAATCCCATCTGAGAGGGTTGCCAGATCTGCCCAACCTTTTCCCAGTCAGGCATCACTAATCACTGCATGAGTGTAACAGGTACTCAGGGGGGAGGACCTGCTGAGGGGAGGCCTGTAGCAGCCTCTCTAAGGTGTGGCAGCTGATGCCCAAATGCACTGATCATCTCTAATCACTGCCTCACTGTAACAGGTACACAGGGGGAGGTGTTAAGGTGTGGCAGCTGATGCCCAAATGCACTGATCCTATGGGTTTGATCATGGAATCAGTCATGATTACAGACACACCTGAAGACTCAGAGCCAATCAGCAGCACCCATAACAGGAGTCTCTTGCTGCTTGCTGCCCAGTAGGGGCACTGAGATAAGATGGAGGAGCTTCAGCACCACGGACAGCAGCAGTGGACTGAGTGCAGCTGGGGGAGAGGGGGGCACTGGGGGTCACTGTAGGTCACTGGCCAGAGACACTCCAATCACACGAGTGTTAATATGAGAGTAGTCATCAGTCCTCCACAGCAGCCTCTGGTCTGTGCCTTCAGTTGCACCTCTTTAGGGTCAAGGGTTCCTCTCTAGAAAATGTCATTGGCTTCCATTATTATCTTTGTAAACACACACACACACAGGCACACACACACACACACACACACACACACACACACACACACACACACACACAAACTTTTCTCTCCCCCTATGTCCACCTGCAGTGAGTTCCAGCAGCAGCAGTGCAGTCATGTGGAGCCTGACTGAGAGAGGAGGTTTTTGTACGGCGCTTTAGCACTGTGTGAACACATCTTTACTATTGAGATAGTGGAAACTCTGACAGTAGTAAACTCCTGCATCCTCAGCCTGGACATTACTGATGGTCAGAGTGAAGTCACTGCCAGATCCACTGCCACTGAATCTGGATGGAGTCCCAGACTGAAGTGTCTTGGCATAATAGATCAGGAGTTTAGGAGCTGCTCCAGGTCTCTGTTGGTACCAGCTGAGACATTGATTTGAACTGTAAATGTACACATCACTGCTGGTTTTACAGCTGATGGATACAGTTTGTCCTGGAGGAACAGCTTTGACTGTTGGAGTCTGAGTCACACTGATCTGTCCTTCACATTCTGGAACACAAATAAACAACATCAACATTAAAGCAACAGTAATCCTCCATCAATCCCCCCTCTCTTTGTCCTCACGTGTCTTTTAAACAGTCTTCCTAATGTGCTGATCCTGGCCTGCTGTAGTCTGTCCATCAGCCCTACCTTGGCAGTAAAGAGTGAGTGTCCAGATGAGGATGAGAGCTAAAGGCATCTTGTTGTCCATTCAGATGTGACAGGCTGAACTCACACATGTGCACTACTGAGGCTGCAGTATAAGCAGTCTGTACTGACTTATGCAAATCAACATCTGTGAGCCAATGCACTACTATCTGGAAGTGCACACAGAATGGACCAACTGTCATGGAACTAGAGCACCTGTATCATCTAGCAGATGCAGCATGTTTGAGAGGAATTAGCACTCAATGGCACTTTCAGATTTACTCAGTTTTAAAAGTCAATGTCTCTGACAGAGGTTATAACAATGATGCTCTTTGTTCTACAGGGTCATGTTCCTCTGTAGAACAGTGGAAGCGGTTTCACAGGGAGGATCAGTCACTCTGAGCTGTAAAACCAGCAGGGATGTGTATGATTCAGGGAAATCAAACCTTGATTTATACTGGTACCAACAGAAACCTGGAGCAGTTGCTAAACTCGTAATCCCTCAGTGGACCTCACAGAGACTTCACTCTGACCATCAGTGAAGTCCAGGTTACTACTGTCAGAGTGCACACTATCTCAACAGTAAAGCTAAAGTGCTGTACAAACACCTCCTCCCTCAGTCAGGCTCCACATGACTGCACTGCTGCTGCTATAGCTGACTGCAGGTGATCTGAGATGAGAGGCATTTGAACTTGTTCAGTCTTGTTCGTTCATAAACAATGGACAGACAGTTTCACTGGGATAAATATGAACACATTTTTTGAGAAAAATTTAACAGTCATGCAAATGAATTTGAGAAATGTTTGACCCTTTTGCTTTCCTGAATATTCATTCAAATTTGCTCAACAGTTAATGCATTCCTCAAAATAATGCATGCAAACTGAAAAAATCTAGTAGATTACGTGCAAAAGCATGTAACTCGCTTTGTGTGTCAAAAGCAAATATTTAAAGCAGACTATCACTGCTACCAGAGTGAATTTGTGTCGGGAATTTTGTAGAAAGAAGTAATATATGATGTGTGTATACAGAAAGAGGATAGAGCATGCAGCAGAGTGTTGTGCTATAAAAAGAAAGTGTAAATGCCAGCAAGAGAGCTGTATGCAGACTGGTAGGCTCCTTTCTGAAAACTGTGTTGAAACCATGTTTAGAGCCTCATCGTAAAAGGACAGAGACTGAGGCCGTGTGTAGGATTGGCTCTGTGCCAGCTACATCATCTACTAGCCAACTCTATAGAGTACAAATACAGACACATTGTCTTTACACATTAAGGCAGTGGCTCAAGTGTCTCTGATAGTTCTGCTGACTTCAATATGCTGAATTGTTGGATGCAACATGACCTCTGCGCAACGTTCCAGGAAGGTTCCCACATGGTTTCATATCAGGAATACCAAAAAATAACCAAGTGGGAACATTATGTGTACTATTCAACCATGATACAGGTTAACTTTAATGTTTTTGGTACCTAAAATGTTAAGAAAATGTTTGAGTGTGACAACCTACATCAAACATTCTTTGAAGTTAGACACAAGTTTTACAGGAAATCTTAAAATAACTATAGGAGATGACGACGATGCTGAGAATAAAGACCTCAGGCTCATATATGAGCGTTTAGTACTGGGTTACCTTACCCAGGTTTATTGATCCAGGGCAAGTTACCTTACCCAGGTTTGCCACCTAGCCACCTTCTTGCAGCATCCCCCAGGCCTGAGACCTATCAGGTCTCACAGTCTTCCCACAAGATAGCATTTGGTCTAGTCGTCATTTACGGCAGTTCACAGAGTGGATACGTCAACAGGAACATTTGTCTACAGGAAAACAAGCAGTAAGTACAGAATCGATTTATTTGCAATATTTTTAATAACATCATTCCTCAAATAAAAATGCAATGTTACAGGAATATACATCATAGATTAAGTTTAAAACTTGCTTTCAACAACCATACAGCCTAAATAGAGATTTTTCCTTTTTTGTTTATTGATAGCGTGCGTAATAAGCAAGGCAGACTCCGACTCTGCCACCACGGACAGACTTACGTATACAGACGCAGACTGTACAGGATGTATTTACAAATTCAACTTTTTCTTTAGATATTTTTTTTTTTCATTTCACTTTTTTTGGAAAATAGGAATAGAAAAGTGATTGAATACCTTGATTCCTTCATTATATCTCTTTCCCTTTTTAAAATCTTTAATGAAAGAATGAAAATAAACATCAGTGTGTGTCTTGCCCTATACTGCCCCCTGTCTATGGGCAAAGAGTACAACACACACTAAGTTACACAAACTAATTTGTGAAGTGCTGTATGTGTCCGTAATGTGTGTGTGTGTGTGTATGTTTGTGTGGACACTGGATATGTGAAAATGGAAAAATCCATTTGACTCTTTCTATGAGTGACCACTTATGGATGTGATATTTATTGAAATCACTAGATATGGTGCAAGACCTCTTCTTGTGAAAAAAAAAATCTGTATTTACCAGTAAGGTAAATTTACCAGTCAGGGAAATAGAGTTTTTTTTCACAATGTAAAGCAATTAAATCATTAAATCGTTTTTTTTTTTCACTGCTGCTGTCCGTGGTGCTGAAGCTCCTCCATCTTCCCTTCCTTCTTACAAACACTTTGTCTGTCTTTCTGAAACAAATCCAATCTTAAACTGAGTTCTCATATTTCTTTTTCAGTGTCCTGCACAATTACGCTGTGATAAAAAATGTCCACTTCACCATGTGAATTACTTACAGCTTTCAGCACCTGCAGTGAGCTCCAGCAGCAGCAGTGCAGTCATGTGGAGCCTGACTGAGGGAGGAGGTTTTTGTACGGCGCTTTAGCACTGTGTGAACACCCAGTTACTATTGGGATAGTGTACACTCTGACAGTAGTAAACTCCTGCATCCTCAGCCTGGACATTACTGATGGTCAGAGTGAAGTCTCTGTGAGTTCCACTGCCACTGAATCTGGCTGGTGTCCCAGACTGAAGCCTATTACTACAGTTGATCAGGAGTTTAGGAGCGACTCCAGGTTTCTGCTGGTACCAGGTTAATTCAGGACAAGATGACCCTGCATTATACACGTCACTGCTTGTTTTACAGTTCAGAGTGACTGATCCTCCCTGTTGAACAGCTTCCACTGCAGGAGTCTGAGTCACACTGACCTGCCCATAAGACTCTGTAGAGAAGGCAGAATTCAGAGAAATATTACACACACACACACACACACACACACACAAACACACACATACACAATCAGAAACACACAAACACACAAACACACTCTGTATTGATATTGAATGTAATGAATAAAAGAATCTCACTTTGAGAGCAGAGGCCAAGTGTCCAGAGGAGCATGTAGATGAAAGTCATTGTTGAGTTCTCCACTGTGAGAATCAGCTCTTAATCATGAAGTGGGGAACTCACAGGGCTCTAAATAAAACCAGCACTGGGCCACTCATGCAAACTGAAATAAAGACGTCACACATGTATGGAAATTATGTTCTTCTCCTGACAGAAACAGACTCATTACACACTGCTGAGTTTTACAGGTGAATATAAAACACAAATTAATCTACATCACAAACAACAAAACATCTGGACCTCTCACCGTTTGATGTGGAGGATGCTACTCTCACTGTTCTAGATCACATCTGGACCTCTTACAGTTTGCCAAACCTAGCCAGCCCAGATGTGGAGGATGCTACTCTCACTGTTCTGGATCAAACACATCTGGGCATCTAGAGAGGTTCTTCTTTGTCATTATTCCATAACCTCTCAGCACTTGATGTTTGCTTAAAGGAACACAACTATATTTGGGAAATCAGAGGATTTGCCATCTCACCTGGAGTTTGACAACTGAGTTTACCTTTCTTGTGTCCATGCAGACCTTGTCTCACTCTGACTCTACTGCTTTAGCTTAGCATAGCTAATTCCATTGAATCCTTGGGATCTATCTGTATAACTAATTTTCTATTTCTCTTAGTACATGTTTTATCGACACAAGTGTCAACTTTTAAATAGGAAAAATATCAGACTTCTGTGGTCACATTTGGGAGTTATATGAATGGATCCCAAATGGGACTTGAATGGTGAATGAACAAAAGAAGGAAGGTAATAATTGTCTAACATTAGGGAGGATGGCAACTGAGTTAATTTGCCAAAACACTGGTGTGTTCCTTTAAGAGCCATCAGCACTTTAGTCTACATGCTGTTCTGGAGGGATATTTGCATATGGATGTTGATTTGATTTGCATGACTGGATGGCAGCTGTAGTTGGGGATGAGTATATCAGTGTGTGTTCAACATGCTTTAGAGGGACTGAGAGACTGTCATCATTCTAATCTAGAGAAATCACCACAACACAACAATGACTCCCATCCTTATGTTCATCTGGATGTGTGTCCTCAGCTTTAAAGGTGGGAAAATGACTAAATTCTCTCTAGATTGGGATGTTTTTTTTTTGTTTGTTTGCGTGTGTGTGTGTGTTTGAGCAAGGTTTTAAAGAAGATGCTCTTTGTTCTACAGAGTCCTATGGACAGGTCAGTGTGACTCAGACTCCTGCAGTGGAAGTTGTTCAACAGGGAGGATCAGTCACTCTGAACTGTAAAACCAGCAGTGATGTGTATGATGCAGGGACATCATCTCCTCGATTAGCCTGGTACCAACAGAAACCTGGAGCAGCTCCTAAACTCCTGATCTATTATGCTAAAACACTTCAGTCTGGGACTCCATCCAGATTCAGTGGCAGTGGAACTCACAGTGACTTCACTCTGACCATCAGTAATGTCCAGGCTGAGGATGCAGGAGTTTACTACTGTCAGAGTTTCCACTATCCCAATAGTAAATATGTGTTCACACAGTGCTAAAGTGCCGTACAAAAACCTCCTCCCTCAGTCAGGCTCCACATGACTGCACTGCTGCTGCTGGAGCTCACTGCAGGTGCTACAGAGGGAGGTACTGCATCAGATTATTGTTTTACATCAGTACTGCATCTGTTACACATTATTCAGATCCCTGTGTGTGTGTTAGATGCTACATCACTGCTTTGTTGACCACTCTGGCCAGCCTTCAGATCAGAGGTGTCTAACTCATTTTTATCACGGGCCACATGAGCATCATGCTTTTCCTCAGAGGGCCGCCATATCTTGTCTACATGCGTGACCACAAACTGTTGGGTGAAAGAAATGCACATTTCCTCGTGTTTCTGATCATCACCAGCACAGTCCTAATGTGTGTGTGTCCTGTGTTCTGACTTCCTCACCACTTGATGTCATCTTCCTGTCCTGTCGGTAGGCAGCTCCATGATGCACCTCATAGTTGAGTCCAATAGAGACATGCTGTGCATGTGGAGCTGCCAGTGTTATGATGTGGAAAGACAAGAACTATTTTGTGCATCGTTAAAACTGCTTTAAAGGAGGCTATGTAGCTCCAATTGTGGTGAAGCTTTTTGAATTGGGCTGCATGCAATGATGTGAAGGGCTTGATCCACCCCCAGGCCTTATGAACATGCACTGATCACCTGAGTAGGAACAACTAGTAGTCACATCATTGCAGCTTTTACAGCTAATGGACACAGCCCCATCTTGGCAGTAAAGAGTGACTGTCAAGTTAAGTCAAGTCAAGTGGGTTTTATTGTCATTTCAGTCATATCCACTGTATACAGTGAGACATAACAACATTTCACCATGGAGTCAAGTGGTGCCACATTAAGATACAGGCTACATTTAGTGCACTTAGGCTACATTTAGTGCAATTAGGCTACATTTAGTGCACTTAGGCTACATTTAGTGGACACACATTATAAATATACACAAAGTGCATCAGGACACTTGGACAGGGCATAAGTAGACCTGTAACAGAGCACTGATTGTCTGTAGATAGATTCACAGTGGAGTGGAGGTAGAATATAGTGTTTAGCAGCATAGAAAGTGTAGGTGTGCATTCATTTCAGTGTGAATAAACATGTCATGTTTTGTTGTTCAACAGTCTGACTGCTTGAGGGAAGAAGCTCTTCTTCAGTTATACTGCGGTACCAATTCCCTGATGGCATTTGGGAGAACAGTCCATGGGACGGGTGTGTTGAGTTTTTAACAATGTTGGACGGCTCTCTAGTGCACAACAGGGTATGAAAGTCCGGTTTGATATGAAGGCTGTTCCTCGGTCCTTTCAAGCCGGTGATAAGGTGCTGATATTGCTGCCAGTTATTGGAGCCTCGTTACAGGCTCGGTTTTCCGGTCCTTATACAGTCCTTAAGAAGTTGAGTAACAGTGTAGCCGTTATGTAGCCGTTCACGAAAACGACTGATATATTTCAGCACACTTGTTTTAACAGGAACCTCAGCAAGGACTTGCTCCTTTAGGACATCTAGTGGGCCTCGGACCGTATGCCCAAAAACAAGTTCTGCGGGGCTAAACCCCAAAGATTCTTGTACAGCCTCACGCAAAGCAAAAAGCGCAAGAGGCACACCCTCGTCCCAATCTTTTCCTGTCTCCATACAATATTTGCGCAGCACTGCTTTTACTGTCTGATGCCAGCGTTCTAACACACCCTGTGATTCCGGATGGAATGCGCTGGAGACGTGGTGGCTGATAGAAAGTAACTGTAATACTTGCTCAAATATACCAGACAAAAAATTTGTCCCCTGGTCAGTTTGCACTATCCGCGGCAGACCAAATGTAGAAAAAAACTTGATCAGGGCTTTTACTACGGTTGGTGCAGTAATCTTACGTAGCGGGATAGCCTCAGGATAACGTGTGGCCATGCACATTATGGTGAGCAAATATTGATTACCAGATTTAGTTCGAGGGAGAGGTCCTACACAATCAACCTGAATATGCGCAAATGGTTCTTCCATAACAGGTATAGGACAGAGCGGGGCAGGTGGAATAACCTGATTAGGCTTTCCAGTCACCTGACATACATGACAGGTGCGACAAAACTTACAAACATCCCTCTTTAAACCAGGCCAAAAGAAATGTTTGGATATACGAGCATAGGTCTTGGTAACTCCAAGATGACCACCCCAGAAGTTATCATGGGCTAAAGACAGCACTGATTGGCGAAATGGTTTGGGCACTACCACCTGGCAGGCGACGCCCCCTTCACCTTCACTCCCCTTGCTCGGAGACCACCTACGCATCAGCAGACCATTGTAAACATAGTAAGCTGTCTGCATGGTTCTAGCAACGTCGGGAGTGACAGTAGCATCAAAACACTTGTTTAGCGTAACATCCTTTTTTTAAGCTGCAACAAGATTCTCACGCGTCATAGGATTCTGTCCTTCATCTTTCACCAGAGGTTTTGACTTAGGAGTGAAATGCACAGCCCTATCAAACAACTCAGGTGGAAAAACAGTGTCTGACAAATCAAGCTCTTCCTTTTGTCTCCTGGCCTGTGCCCGACCGCACACACTGGGAACACGTCGGGAAACGTATCAGACAGTACGTCTGGGTGTGAAGCAACGGGCTGCTTTAACACTTCTACTACTGGTACTACTTTATCTCCCCCTTTTATAATGTCATTCCCCAAAAGCACATCAACCCCTCTCACTGGCAATGATGGGGACACAGCAACTTTGTAGGTTCCTATGACTAAACCACATGTGAAATACTGGAAAGTCTGAGTGGAGTGGCAAGGAAACATAACCACTCCCAATGCCTTTAATCAACACATTGGACTCCACTTCATCAGGCAAGGGTAGAATACCAGCCAATAGGAGTGACTGGCTCGCACCAGTGTCTCGTAAAACCCGGACTGGGTGGGACTCCATCCCTTCACCAGGTAAGGAAACAAAACCACTACTACAGTACGGCTTGTAACTGTCATCGACTGCATCCCACCGCTCATTGGTTGGAGAGCGGTCAGACACAGACCGAAGAGTACGAATCAGTCCCACCTCGTTTACATTCTTCATTTGACGCTTCTCTTGACAACGTTTCCATGCAAAACAGTCTGCCTTAAGGTGTCCAACTTTGTTACAATAATTACACCTACGATTCTCATGCACGGAGCTTGAATAAGTGGAAAAAGGCACTGGTGTACTGTTATACGCTGTGTGTGTGGACTTGGCCAGTGTAGCTGGAGTATTACCTCGACTGTCTAAACGAGTGGCGCATAGGAGTTTTTATGAGTCAGAAGATAATTGTCTGCAAGCACAGTTGCTTCCGACATAGTTTTAAACTCACGTTCATTTAGATAAGCTACCAGGCGTTCTGGCAAGCAGTTTTTAAGCTCCTCAATCAAGATAAGCTCAGTAAGACCCTCAAAAGTGTAAACCTTGCTTACGTCACACCAACGTTTAAAATACACTTCCTTCTCACGGCCGAATTCAGCTACTGCCTGACCAGGCTTCATTTTGTGTTTTCTGAACTTTTGCCTGTATGCTTCAGGTACGAGTTCATACACACGCAAAACCGCTGTTTTTACACTTTCATATTTTAAACTTTCTTCGACCGAGAGTGTAGACAAGGCCTCAAGACCTTTACCAGAAAGCTTACTTTGTAAAACTAGAGCCCAGCCTTCATCAGGCCACTTGTGTGATTTAGCTATGCGCTCGAACGCATTAAACCACGCCTCAACATCTGTGTCACAAAACTGAGGTACTAATGGAAGGCTTTTACTGACATTAAACTCGTTACGTCTCGCCCTATTGTCACACCTAGAGAGCTCCACCTCGAGTTTTTTTAGCTGAATCTCTTTTTCAAACTCCAGCTGTTTCATTGCTAACTGGTGAGCATACTCTCTTTCTTTGACCTCCATCTGCAAACGCATTAACTCGAGCTTAGTGTGAGGATCACCATCTGACTCAGTGTTAAACTGCATGGAGTCACCACCACTAGCACTAAATCCCCCTTCCTCTTTTTTTGGCTCCTCAGACTCAGTCAGAGAATGGGAGAGGGAGCCTTCCGCAGATGCTCCTGTAGTCGTCCCTAAATAGTTTTGCTCTACAAGAATATGGATAACTTCCTTTCTCAGGTCAACTAACTTGGATGTCATAGACAAAGTAACTCCTAGGTGGGCAGCAATATCCACTAAGTCCTGCTTCTTACACTGCACTACCCGTTCTACAGTGTCAAGACTGGAGAGGAATGCTACCACATCAAAGTCACCCATCCTGACTACCTAACAAAACTCACTGACCAATATGCCAACCAAAACACCAACTGACCAGCCAAACTACGTGTGGTCTGCACACCAACACTTAACAATCTGTTGTGGAAATGGATCAAAATTGATCCCGGACGAGCCCCCACTAAATGTTACGGCACCCCCTAGGGCCCGGAGGACCAAGGTGCCAACATTATCACAACAGATAGACAAGTGAGGGACAAATCCACACAGTCCACAGTTTTCAAGTGCAGAACTCGAGTTTTTATTTAATCTACACCAAGCAAGGTAACCATGGGGGGGGGAACGAAGGGTTAACAAACTAAATGGTGACACCAAATGAAAATGACAAAGAAACAAATCCCACCACCAATAACAGGTGCTCCAAAGAGCACCCCAAATTACAACAAAGGGAGACGGTGTCACCACTTGGCTAACCCTAGTGAAATGTGACTAACAACAGATAACTAATATACACATATGTAAACCCCGGGGCAGTTCTAAATAAGTGTCCTACCCCAACGCTCCCCCCCAGGGCCTCAAAAGATAAACGTTCACAAATAACACAAAACACAAATGACAAAACTAAACTAAAGGCTGGTCAGCACAACAAGACAATATACTTTACTCAAAGACACAACACTAAAAAAACTAAAAGGTTCTAAGCACACAACAAAAAAACCAACACCAACCAATATGGGCGCTGCCACCACCCAGGCAAGAGAGCCAGAACAAAGAAATAGGAAGGGCTTATATAGTCAGGGCAATTGAATCCGGGTTGGCTGATTAATTAACTGAGATGAGAGAAAACGGGAACCAGGTGCGCTGAGCTGCAAAGAAGAAATTGTTAAGTGGACACTTAAAGGAGGAGACAAAACAAATCACAACACTGAGAACAAATGGCAGGCCTGCACACACACAAACACACAGACAATTGACAGGGTCATAACAGTGTGTGATTGAGATTAAGTGACAAGGTGCTCGCCATGTGCTGGAGAGCAGATGAGGCTGAGAGTATTTGGGAAGTGTGGTGTGTGTGTGTGTGTGTGTGTGTGAGCGTGTGTGTGTGTGTTTCTTACCTGCTCTCAGACAAACACCAGCCACAGAAAGGGTCCAGTGCAGACCAGCAGTACCCCAGAGTCTGATATACACCACACTGAGCCACAGGGACCCTTCCCATCTACACACACACACATACAGACACACACACACACACAAACACACACTCAAGCATACATGACAAGCATAATTTAACTTTCACGAACACCAAGAGTCAAACACTCTCACCATGACATAGATCATAGACATATTAAATCCCATTGTAACCTTGTAGTATGATAGGCCTAAATAACAGTGTGACACACACACACACACACACACACACACACAGCCACACACACATACACACACACACACACACACACACACGCACACACACACACAACCACACACACATACACACACACACAACCACACACACACTCACTCAGACACACACACACTCACAGACACACACACAAGCACACACACTCACTCACACACACAAACACACACACTCACACAGACACACACACACACAAACACTCACACAGACACATACACACAGACACACACACATACACACACACACACAAACACACACACTCACACAGACACAAACATATACACACACACTCACACACACACACACACACACCTGATTTCCAACAGCTACATAGATGTATGTGTGATTTTCAGGAGCAAAGAGCATCTTGGATAAAAATGGCCGACCCTCATCTGACCTGTGCAATATAGAGGGGCAGGCTGGTTTGAGGGATTCATCTAGAACAACCTGTCAAGTAGAAGTGCATTAGGGAATTGATTTAGGTCATGTCTATTGGCAAAATTAAATTTCTCAGCTAAACTGGAAATCATTCAGTAGAATGTAGCAAAAATCTATAACACACTATTTCTCAAGTGTTGTATCGAATACCAACAGAACTCATATATCTGTCCAACCTTCCAGAGAGTGACCCAGTCAGGTTACCAACCTTGAGAAGCAGCCCGGTTTCAGTGCCAAGGAAAAGTACAATCCATGAATTACTCTTCAGGGCAGCAACACATGTGACGGAGCTGTTTCTGAACATCACAGCATCTGGTCTGAGGATGTTATCTGGGATTAGACCAGCCTGGAGACAAGCAAGGCGTGGATAATAGCATATTTACACTAGGAATTTGTCTTTCACAGCGTCCAAAAAAGAACAAAAGAAAGCAGAAAGAAAGTCAGTGTGTTCTCGACTACAGTATCAGGACATTACAAACTATTTCTTCATCTTTTACCTCATCGCTTGATGGACATGTGTCACCTCTGTTGATACAGAAACCTGAAACTTTGGCCATCGGCTGATGTTGAAGATCGCCACCACGGTCTCTCCCTGGTTCCTAATGTCCTGAAAGACACCTGTCCAGAGAATGGGAGATGTGCCAGGAATGACAGCGGAAGACAGAAGCACCCAAGAAACGCCGCTTTCACAGCACTGAAGGACCGCGCCTTGGAGGGTTCGGAATATGTCCGCTTTGGGTTGTTTGCTGTCAAGGCTCAAGAGCTTGACTTTCCACTCGGAACCCTTCTTTTCATTCAAAAGTAAGTACACTGAGGGTGCCGTAGGCTGGAAGCTATCCACAAACTCAACCTCTCTGTCACTTACACCTTGGATACTTGGAAAACCAAGTTGTAAGTCTCTTCTCGAGACAATTCCTCCTTGTTCATCTTCAGTGTTCCGCAAAGTAATCAATTCATCGATGTCACATTTTGACTTTCCATTTTTTCCCACCAGTAAATATTTCTCTTTTCCATGGCCAATAATAATCGCAACATTTGGATATCCGATGCCCATGGATTCCCTGTGTATTGGTTTAGAAATGTTGTTGATGTCCAGAACTTCGCAGTACCCGCAGTCATACGATCCACATATTATAAGTGTGCCGTTACTGATGAAAGGTACTAGAGTCACCACTTTATTATAAGATGTTACATTTGAGATGTCTTTCTGCATCTCTAAACCGAGGTCGAGTCTCATCTGATAAAGCTGCGTGTCTGTGAGGACGTACAGTTTATCGAATCCAACGATGAAATTTGCAACATCCCCATCAAATTGTGACTGTTTACAGATAACATATCTGTTAACAGCTAAAAGTAATGCGAGTAAAGTAGCTTCCATTGTGTGCAAAGAAACCCGTTTCCATCAGACTGAGCGAATCAACATTGTCACTTCTGTACTCTCTACTCTCCGAGATGTTACAGTCAAAACACGATATGTGACACTGAACTGGTTTGTTTGGCTATATGAAAGACTGTACAAGTGACTTGTGATAAGACGACAATGTTGAGCAATTATATTAATGCAGAAGTAGTAACTGATTATTGAATAAATTGATAAAGAAAGAAGGAGAGTTTTTGTTTATTGATTAATTTATTATGACCGCTGCTAGCGAAGGTAGCGAAAGCGGTCATATTGGTGTTGCTGCACGTTTTTTCCCTTTTTTTTTTTTTATTTTTTTTTTTCACCGATTTTCCGTCAACGATTCCCGGGACACTGAAACTCAGGGGGAGATGAATGTTTGTAGGCATGTAGCCCTAGAAGTTTGTGAGCGAATATGAGGTTTTGGCCCCCAAGGGCCAAGCGCTGTAATTGCAGAAAATTTCATTTTGCCTATTATCTAGAGAATGCTAATGTTTACAGCAATTTTCTTTTTATTGTGAAAACTACTGACCCTCACGCATTGAAAACACTGGTCGATGCCCACTTCCAACGAAAACGGTTTACGTGAAATTATAACATTGCCAAAACGAATCTGAACGAACTCGTCATAGGCCGTTAATGTGAATCTCACCAAATTTGGTATACGTCATCTACAGACAATGCTGACAAAAAGTTATCAAAGGATTTATCTTGAGATAAATTGTTTCGAAGTTACACGTCAATGAACATTGAACACGTAGCTTAAAATTTTTTAAAAGTACATATCTTGGCTTTTAATTGCTCAAATTTGGTCAAACTTGGCATGCCATCTTTAAACTGCTTTTTTGTCATGTGTACTAAATTTTGTGACATTTTGTCATAGGTTGCGCTGTTTATCGCCGAAGCTAGGTGTCAAAAACCAGTTTTTGTTAAATAACTCGTTAACATTTTTGCCCAAGATAACGATTTTGTGTTAGTATGTTGGTGTTACAGAGACGTATCGACCCAGCCCATAAACGCTCACGTGAAGCAAAGCGCCACCTAGTGATTAGGGTAAATGCAAAAATTGGGATTTTGAGTTGCCAATATCTTGGACCGAGAAGGTGGGAACTGCACGAAATATGTCATGCACGATCACCACAAAGACCTGTGAAACCACAGCACATACCATAAAATTTGGTCCATAGGGGGCGCTGTAATTGTAGAAAATGTCATTTTGCCTATTATCTAGAGAATGCTAATGTTTACAACATTTTTTTTTTTATCGTGAAATCTATTGAACCTCACGCATGGAAAACACTGGTCGACGCCCACTTCCAACGAAAACAATTTACATGAAATTTGAACATTGCGAAAACGAATCTGAACGAACTCGTCATAGGCCGTTAATGTGAATCTCACCAAATTTGGTATACATCATCTACAGACAATGCTGACAAAAAGTTATCAAAGGATTTATCTTGAGATAAATTGTTTCGAAGTTACACGTCAATGAACATTTAACACGTAGCTTAAAATTCTTTAAAAGTACATATCTTGGCTTTTAATTGCTCAAATTTGGTCAAACTTGGCATGCCATCTCTAAACAGCTTTTTTGTCATGTGTACTAAATTTTGTGACATTTCGTCATAGGGGGCGCTGTTTATCGCCGAAGCTAGGTGTCAAAAAACAGTTTTTGTTAAATAACTCGTTAACATTTTTGCCCAAGATAACGATTTTGTGTTAGTATGTTGGTGTTACAGAGACGTATCAACCCAGCCCATAAACACTCACATGAAGCATAGCGCCACCTAGTGATTAGGGTAAATGCAAAAATTGGGATTTTGAGTTGCCAATATCTTGGACCGAGAAGGTGGGAACTGCACGAAATAGGTCATGTACGATCACCACAAAGACCTCTGAAACCACAGCACATGCCATAAAATTTGGTCCATAGGGGGCGCTGTAATTGTAGAAAATGTCATTTTGCCTATTATCTAGAGAATGCTAATGTTTACAACATTTTTTTTTTTATTGTGAAATCTATTGAACCTCACGCATGGAAAACACTGGTCGACGCCCACTTCCAACGAAAACAATTTACATGAAATTTGAACATTGCGAAAACGAATCTGAACGAACTCGTCATAGGCCGTTAATGTGAATCTCACCAAATTTGGTATACATCATCTACAGACAATGCTGACAAAAAGTTATCAAAGGATTTATCTTGAGATAAATTGTTTCGAAGTTACACGTCAATGAACATTTAACACGTAGCTTAAAATTCTTTAAAAGTACATATCTTGGCTTTTAATTGCTCAAATTTGGTCAAACTTGGCATGCCATCTCTAAACAGCTTTTTTGTCATGTGTACTAAATTTTGTGACATTTCGTCATAGGGGGCGCTGTTTATCGCCGAAGCTAGGTGTCAAAAAAACAGTTTTTGTTAAATAACTCGTTAACATTTTTGCCCAAGATAACGATTTTGTGTTAGTATGTTGGTGTTACAGAGACGTATCAACCCAGCCCATAAACACTCACATGAAGCATAGCGCCACCTAGTGATTAGGGTAAATGCAAAAATTGGGATTTTGAGTTGCCAATATCTTGGACCGAGAAGGTGAGAACTGCACGAAATAGGTCATGTACGATCACCACAAAGACCTCTGAAACCACAGCACATGCCATAAAATTTGGTCCATAGGGGGCGCTGTAATTGTCGAAAATGTAATTTTATCGCCATATATAGGTGTCAAAAGACCTATATATATATATATATATATATATTTTTTTTTTTTTTTATATAATACTCCATACAAGACAATCTTATGACTACCATCTCTACACAAACACCAAGTGGCAAGAGTTCAAATTAACACATGTAGGCTACATACATACTATGACAACACCTACCCTTTCATAAATCACTCCTACACACTACAAAATCACACACAATCTCATTCATTCAAAAAACACATCCATACCCACTTCCAAGACATAATTTCCAATCTACGTCCCACCTCACAACACTGTTCTACCACACACTTGTCATGCCAACAGTTCTCACATTTCAATACATTGCGGCGGTCATACCATGTATCGCTATGCGGTACATCTAGTTTACAAAGACAGCCTATGCAGGCCGCAGAGGTCAAGCAGTTCTGTGTGACGATAAAAAACCGTCTGAATCAAAGATTCTAGAACGCTCTGTTGCTCCTCTACTGCACCAGAATGTAACCTTTTAGTATTACGTCACTGACTATTGCGTCACATGCCTGTCAGGAGTGAGTATAAAAGGAGACCAATTTGATATCCATTCATATTTGGATTCGAGTTTGTATGTGGTGACCAGTTTGATAAGATGCTTTGCTGCTTTCCTCTTAAGAAGGCCAAGAAAAGGAAAGGCCAGGCAGAGCCTATTTCAACTGCCCCAGAGAGGTAAACTGTGTATTTGGTGTGAATTGGGTGATGACGCCATATAATTATTAATGACACTAAATAAGAATAGCAAATATAGTTAATTAATAAAATTCAGTTGAGCTCTTGTAAGCTCCCCTCATATCTCTAATCTCTCATACAGGAAGCCACGTCGATGGATGAGGAGGCTTTTCAGAAAGCCAAAAGTTGGGAACGCCATTACTCCTGTGATGTAAGCATTCACCAGGGTGACATAATGTGGTCCTGCGAATTAGGACTGTGTGTATTTGTATTTGTGTGTGTATGTGTTGGAGAGAGAGAAAGGATGTTAACTAAAGTCCTCATGTGTTCCTCAGGGATAATAACCGTCAGGAGCCTGTGGCCAAAGATGTTCCTCAGGTAACACAGATGCACTTCCTGTCTGTTACCTCAGTAGCAGTAGGGTTATTATTAAAAGGGATACAAATACGGCAGGAAATGATAGCGAAATCTTTTTATCTGGATTGTCTTGTAACAATGGCAAAGACCTACTAATATATATATATCTATACACAATCTAAAAATATTTTTAAAACTTATATTGGAAATCCTCCAAATCCCCTCTGCTGTAGTTTTTCATTCACTTCTGTAACTGTGTGCCAGCGAGAATCTGCAAGACTTGACCTAAACCGTATCCCTCTCAGTGATTACCCAGCAGTATGAGCAATCTTCACTTCACAGTCATGTGACTAGCCATGACTAGTCAAAGTCCAGCTCCTTTATTTAGTGTAACACATGTACCCTACTGTCAGAGAACTAAATTGACATTACATTTGAATTCTTTTCCCCACGTAACTCTAGACCTCCAGCCCAGTAGAGAGCAGTAAAGAGGAGGAGACCCCTGACAAGCCTCTGGTCGCCCCAGATATGGAGACCTCCACCCAGGTCCCCCTGGCTCCACAGAGACCTCCACCCAGGTCCCCCAGCTCCACAGAGCTGGAGAGCCCAACTCCAGCTCCAACTCTGTTAGTTCACATCCAGCCATAGTGACCCACATGGGCCATCCAATACTGTTGTAAATGTACCCGAATGGAAAAATTCTCTTGAAAGTATACATTATTTTCGTATATTTCCAGATGAAATAATATACAGATGATAAAAGTGATTTGCATAACCCCAGCCAATTGTTTTGTGTGACTAACACACCTCCTGCCTCTGCACAGGTGTCCAGCAGTCAAGGGCAGGCGGAGTCCGTCTACACCAGGGGGCGCTAAAAGGAGGCCCAGAACTCCCCCTGTGGCTCTCCCTATCGCCCCTGGGGCCGTGGTGGGGCGGCAGCCTGTTGCCCCAGTGAGGAGGCCACGAAAATCTCTTTCTGCTCAGCAGCTGGCGTGCAGAGGGTAAGTCACCCACATCACCCACGTCACCCACTGTCTCTCCCTTAACTACAAAGATGATATGTTGGTCATGTATTTACACTCTAATATTAACCAAGGTTTAGGCTAAAGCTCATGTGTCTCTGGTGTTGCTGAATTATGTGTATGTGTGTGTGTGTGTGTGTGTGTGTGTGTGTGTCTGTGAGTGATGCATTCTTCTGTAGTTCCTGGCTGCATAAGTACATGTGTGTGTAAAAATGCCAAACTAATATCAATTTTCCAAACTTTTGGAGACGGACTGAAAAGTAACAGATGATTAAATGCATGATCCAACTCAATGCTGGTCGCAAAAGGTGAAAAGAAAGTGAAAAATAGTGGAAAAGGTGAAAACTAGAGTGGGGCTGCGGTATCAGGCTGCCATCGTGCTTCATGTTTCATGTGCTTCCTCCTAGGCTGCCCAACTTGGCACAGACCTGCTACATGAATTCCATCCTGCAGTGTCTGTTCTCTCTGCAGCCCTTCTGCACCCAGCTGCTCATGCAGGAGGAGAATAGGAGGAAGGAGCCCTCAGCACTGCTCTCAGGTAACACACACACACACACACACACACACACACACACACACACACCGACACAGATACCTGACACCAGTGACAGGTTGTGAAAGGTCTGTGTCTCACATGCACAGTAAAGAAGTATAATGTCTGCAACATTGCTTAAACTCCCATATATATTTTTTAATCATAAAATAAGCAACATTTCGACCCTGCTGGGTCCTTCAGGCAAATGGTTCACACACACAGTCCCTCACAGTCTCTCTCTCCTCCCTCCAAAGGTCCTTTGTGGGTCTCATGTGCCTGAGGAGGTGCCCAGACAGGGACCTGAAGGTGGCAGTGCTGAGGAGTCTAAAGAATTGCATATCCCTGCGTAACCAGGAGTTCAGGGGGATGTCACAGAACGTAATAGAACACACACACACACATACACACGCTTTAGACACTGTAAACACAAACATTTCTCAAAGACATGTACTAATGTACATTGTAAGTCATGGTCCTATATTATACAGTATGCTGAGGCGTGTGTGTGTGTGTGTGTGTGTGTGTGTTTGTTTATTTGTGTATGTGTGTGTTTGTTTGTGTGTGTGTGTGTATTAGGACGCACATGAATTCCTGACTGAGTGTCTGCTGGGCCTGAGGGCCACTGGACTCACCCTCCA
>PYXC01001849.1:375000-395000 GCA_015244755.2 Tenualosa ilisha | reverse complement strand
ACAACCAGAGATGTCACACATGAAGTAAGTTGACATAATTTCCTGCAACCTTCCTATCTGTGTGTGTGAGTGTGTGTGTGTGTGTAGGTATGTGTGTATGTAGGCTGTAATAGTGTCTCTCTCTCCCTCTTAGACACTGCTGAAGAAACACACACTCCAAGCTGGTCTCCTAAGTGACATCTCCCCAGGGCCAGAACACAACAGATCAGCACCATTAATTTGACTGAATAAACTAACAACCCAGTGTTTCACACACTCCTGATTACTGTGGATGTGTGTGTGTGTATGTGTGTGTATATGTGTGTGTGTATGTGTGTGTATGTGTGTGTGTGTGTGTGTATGTGTGTGTGTCTGTGTGTTGTGTGTATGTGTGTGTGTGTGTGTGTGTGTGTGTGTGTGTGTGTGTGTGTATGTGTGTGATATATGTGTGTGTGTGTGTGTGTGTGTGTGTGTGTGTGTGTGTGTGTGTGTGTGTGTGAGTTTGTTTCCACCCAGGCGTATATGAGAATGAGAGAACAGTAACAGCAGCAGTGAAAAGGAATGAATAGCATTAAACCTCAAACTAATGAAACTAATTAAACTTTCCAGCAGTCAGTGAACCCATGGCAGAATGTGGCCCAGTGTCCCAGTGAAAGCCCAACAGTGAGCACAGCTGTCTGAGAGCAGTTAGTGCCTGTAGGTGGAACCCAGGAAACAGATCAGTCTGTGGGGGAAACTTGGATTTGCATTGCCAGGCCTGAGTGGGTCTGCTAGTCCCAGAATAGAGCAGCACTATCGCCAGATGTTCAGGGGTTTCTCAAGGGGTTTACATGAGGCCAGATTACACACAATCTCTCCAAGAGTGACTACAGAGTTTATCAGTGTGGAAAGATGATTTGAATCAGCATTTCTGACTTGTAATTATTATTGTCATGGTGCAGAATTGGTCACCTTGGTTGATTACATGTGAGGGTGATTATAGAGCGTCACACTGATTTCATCATCATTGTTCTCATGGTGCAGAATCCATCACTTTGGTGATTAAATGTAATCTTCTCATGAATGGTCTTTTTCATCTGACACAGACTTTTATTTTGATAGCTCATCACACTTTGATTTTGTCATACTAGCAGATCCTCAGCTTTCTCAGTGAGTTCTTCAACTCAGTTTCTCTAATTCATTTATATCTAAAATAATAAAAATGCAAAATAGCCTCACATAAACTTCACAAAATTATTTTATTTATAAACACACGAAAGATCAAAAAGCAACAAACATGAACTGGAGCGGGAGGGAAAGCAGAGTGAGTGTGTGATTGACTGAGTGTGTGTGTGTGAATGAGTGTGTGTGTGAGAGAGTGAGTGAGTGAGAGAGAAGAGAGAACAGTTCCTATTACAGATGAAAAGTCCCTATCAGACCCACTGGAAATCAGCTAATGACAGACATTAGAAGGAGACTCTAGGAGCAGTCGGATTTGTTCAGGATCTCAGTGATGGTCTGGGAGCCCTGCTTTGCCTCGCAGCTCACTGGGAGCCCCTGGTTCCACTCCTGGAGAGGGAGGGTCAGGGTGCTGCTCCAGCTGTACAGGCCGTCCTTCTGTGGGCCAAAGACACTGGTGGTCTCCCCGCTCCTGCTGCTCCCCGCTACCTTCCAGCTCAGCGCCCAGTTGGACGGGAAGCCTCCGTTAGCCAGGCACATCACCGTGGCTGAAGACCCGCTGGGGTGCAGGGGGGGCAGGACTGTCAGCTTGGGACTCGTGGCACCTGAGAAGTTAAGAAAGAGAAATAAATAAAGAGGTTGTGTGTCAAAAAGTCATCAATACTGTTTTACACAGAATATCACAGTTTCAACATGACAGCACATGGTGCTACTGATACCACTGTATGTCCTACACTTGGAGTGTAAAACGGTCAACATGTTTTTATTCAGTGTTTGTAGCCACTATGGCTGAAAACCCAAGGAGGTGCAGACTGATTAAAACGGCTACTTGTGACATGAGTGCACTGGTTCACAAGACACGACTAAGACAGCAAACACAAACAGTGAAAATATTGTGTCTCAATGTCGAAATTCTAATGTGCAAAAACAATCTGATTTTCAGTGGGGATGTTAGAAAAACACCATTACAGCTGCAAAACACATTTAGGGCTAAAATACAAATTCTGTTTCAGAAAGACAGAGCAGTTTATTAACAAGCAAATTAGTAACATACCAGCCATCTGTCAGTCATTACAAGTCATCTTACACCTCATTCTGCATGAGCTGATTCTACCAACAGTAAACCATTAACAAAGAATTTCTCCAACATAAACTCCCCTAATTACTGCTTATTTGTAGTAAGTTAGTTGTTGTATATGAATTATGATCTTAATGTGCTTTAGTAGGAACATTTATGCTCCTTCAGTAATATTCAGAAATGATGGTCCATTCATAGGAACAAAACCCAAAACTACAAGTGCCTAATAGTGTCCAAAATAAGTCCTAATTGTTTTTGATTGAGAATTACTGCTCCTCTTCTACGACCACCTTATAAGCCCCTTACTGAGCAAAGCATATTTCAGATAATTCATAATTATAACATAAATATAATATTAATATAATGTAAATATATTCATAACTATAATAACATAATTCACCCTAATCTAAAGTGTTACCCTCTGTTCATTTACCCCACCCTATTTTTATACATCAATTGAGCTTCCTTTAGTTTCAGAAAAAATATAATTTAATGTTCATTTTAGATCTTTAAAATGCAGCAAACTGTTCCTCTGAGTAAACCCATAGGACTATATAGAGAGCACATATTGATAGAATAATCCAAATATAGGACTGTTTACTTACTTCCAATGTCAAGTTTAGTGCCGCCTCCAAACGTGTACCACAGTGATACAAACACTATCAGTGGCCGTACAAAAAACCTCCACAAGCAACACAAGCAACAAACCTTTCATTTCTCAAAGCCCAGGGGATAAAATATCATTCAGCAAAGATTTGCCACCAATCACTTCACCAAGGGCTAAGATTGACAGAAATGAACTCACTATTTCATATGATTTGCCAAACTCAGAGGCAGGTTCATGACTAATTTACACATCAGGTCACATAAAGCAGCTCAATTAGAATAATGGCATTCTTTTACCTATTTTAAATCTAAGATGGACACCTAGATTTGATTTCCAACATCAAGTCTTGTGCCTCCACCAAAAGTCCACCACAGTGATACAAACTCATAGAGACGCTGTACAAAAACCTCTTCGCAGCTCAGTGACTGCGACTGGCAGTGCACCGTACTGTTACAGTGAGGGCAACATGACTTTTAGCACATCTGAAATACAGAATATGAGGATTAAAATGACTTTCTCTCTAAATAATGAAGTGTAATTCTAGAAAATAAAAACAATATTATTACATCTTTTGAATATAAATGCAGACCAGTATTCAATTGCGCAAACAATCTACAGCCTCATAGAAAATCTACTGCTAAAAAAGACAACATTTTATTGTAGCGTAAAGGAATATCAGAGTTAAGTGGAGTAATGCTGTCTGTGGTCTCCAGTGGGAGTGGAAATGTTTGAATGTGGTCATTGGTCATGTTTGAATGTGGTCATTTCTGACAGAAGAATCAGATGCTCAGAGAAAAACTGCTTGTAGTTTTCTTGTGAATCTGAAAGCAGACCAGTATTTATAAGTTTGCACAAACACTATCCAACCTTATGAAAAAGACAGTGCCAAAACAAAGACATTTTCCTGTAACTTAGGGAAATAAGGCTGTCTGTAGTCTCTAACGGAGGACATGTTTGAATTTCTGATAGTAGAATCAAATGCTCAAAGTAAACCGGCTGTAGTTTTCACCAGTCTCATCCAGGTATGTTTGTCATGTGACCAGTCTTACTGTCAGCTGGTCCCAGACTAATCTGTAGGTTAATATTTATTCATAGTTTAAATTCATGATCTACTGTTGACTTGTTTCATTTTTTGTTCAAGGGTGAGGAACTAAAGGCACCAGTCTGAATGAGGGAACATTTGCATAACCACACAGAACATGTTGCTCTTGAGAGCTTTATATCTCAGAGAGAGGAGGACTGGAACACTGTTATTTTAGACCACAACACTCTGACAAGAATGACAATTCTCATTGAACTCCTCTGGGCACTCCTGTTCTGGGTTACAGGTAAACAAATAAGCCAATACTTTTTGCTTCATGAAATGTATTATTTTAACATATCAAAAAGAAGTTTATTTCATTGATTAATTAAATATTTGACACATTTCAGAGTGCAGGGGCCAGATCAGTGTGACTCAGACTCCAGCATTGGAAGCTGTTGCTGTGGGACAAACCATCAAACTCAACTGCAGAACCAGCAGCCCCATCTCAGGCTGTAGCAACTGTGTCTCCTGGTATCTCCAAAAGACTGGAGAAGCTCCTAAACTTTTAATATATTACATCAGTTCACGCTTTGGTTCAACTCCAAGTCGATTTGTAGGCGAAGGATCCAGCGGAGGCACTGACTTCAGTCTGACCATCAGTAATGTCCAGACTGAGGATGCAGGAGTTTACTACTGTCAGAGTTTCCACTATCCCAATAGTAAATATGTGTTCACACAGTGCTAAAGCGCCGTACAAAAACCTCCTCCCTCAGTCAGGCTCCACATGACTGCACTGCTGCTGCTGGAGCTCACTGCAGGTGCTACAGAGGGAGGTACTGCTTCAAATTATTGTTTTACATCAGTACTGCATCTGTGTTAGACGTTATTCAGATCCCTGTGTGTGTGTTAGATGCTACATCACTGTTTTGGTGACCACTCTGGCAAGCCTGTAAATGCTGCTGGTTGATATATAATCCTGCTACATGTAAGATAGTGGTGGTGATGCAAATACAATCCCATCTGAGAGGGTTGCCAGATCTGCCCAACCTTTTCCCAGTCAGGCATCACTAATCACTGCATGAGTGTAACAGGTACTCAGGGGGGAGGACCTGCTGAGGGGAGGCCTGTAGCAGCCTCTCTAAGGTGTGGCAGCTGATGCCCAAATGCACTGATCATCTCTAATCACTGCCTCACTGTAACAGGTACACAGGGGGGAGGTGTTAAGGTGTGGCAGCTGATGCCCAAATGCACTGATCCTATGGGTTTGATCATGGAATCAGTCATGATTACAGACACATATGAAGACTCAGAGCCAATCAGCAGCTCCCATAACAGGAGTCTCCTGCTGCTTGCTGCCCAGTAGGGCCACTGAGGGAAGAAGTATTGAGGTCCTTCTGTAAATCAATGAGAACTACATTTGGGATCAAATTGTTACAGTACACTACAGTGTGACTGAGACGTAGAAACAAGGCACTCAGCTTTATAAAGTCCAATCTCACTTCAGCTTTCATCTTATTCTGGCTGATAAGTATGACTGGGAGTGTTCAAACAACCCTCACAATCCCTATCACACACATACACACACACACACACACACACACACACACACACACACACACACCCTCTCTGTTCTCTGTTCTCTACCTGCAGTGAGCTCCAGCAACAGCAGTGCAGTCATGTGGAGCCTCACTGAGGGTGGAGGTTTTTGTACGGCGCTTTAGCACTGTGTGAACACATATTTACTATTGGGATAGTGGAAACTCTGACAGTAGTAAACTCCTGCATCCTCAGTCTGGACATTACTGATGGTCAGACTGAAGTCAGTGCCTCCGCTGGATCCTTCGCCTACAAATCGAGAGTTCACAATTTAGCACTGTGTGAACACCAATTCATCACTGATAGTGTGAATACTCTTGCAGTAATAAACTCCTGCATCCTCAGCCTGGACATTACTGATGGTCAGAGTGAAGTCACTGCCAGATCCACTGCCACTGAATCTGGATGGAGTCCCAGACTGAAGTGTCTTGGCATAATAGATCAGGAGTTTAGGAGCTGCTCCAGGTCTCTGTTGGTACCAGCTGAGATATTGATTTGAACTGTAAATGTACACATCACTGCTGGTTTTACAGCTGATGGATACAGTTTGTCCTGGAGGAACAGCTTTGACTGTTGGAGTCTGAGTCACACTGATCTGTCCTTCACATTCTGGAACACAAATAAACAACATCAACATTAAAGCAACAGTAATCCTCCATCAATCCCCCCTCTCTTTGTCCTCACGTGTCTTTCAAACAGTCTTCCTAATGTGCTGATCCTGGCCTGCTGTAGTCTGTCCATCAGCCCTACCTTGGCAGTAAAGAGTGAGTGTCCAGATGAGGATGAGAGCTAAAGGCATCTTGTTGTCCATTCAGATGTGACAGGCTGAACTCACACATGTGCACTACTGAGGCTGCAGTATAAGCAGTCTGTACTGACTTATGCAAATCAACATCTGTGAGCCAATGCACTACTATCTGGAAGTGCACACAGAATGGACCAACTGTCATGGAACTAAAGCACCTGTATCATCTAGCAGATGCAGCATGTTTGAGAGGAATTAGCACTCAATAGCACTTTCAGATTTACTCAGTTTTAAAAGTCAATGTCTCTGACAGAGGTTATAACAATGATGCTCTTTGTTCTACAGGGTCATGTTCCTCTGTAGAACAGTGGAAGCGGTTCCACAGGGAGGATCAGTCACTCTGAGCTGTAAAACCAGCAGGGATGTGTATGATTCAGGGAAATCAAACCTTGATTTATACTGGTACCAACAGAAACCTGGAGCAGTTGCTAAACTCGTAATCCCTCAGTGGACCTCACAGAGACTTCACTCTGACCATCAGTGAAGTCCAGGTTACTACTGTCAGAGTGCACACTATCTCAACAGTAAAGCTAAAGTGCTGTACAAACACCTCCTCCCTCAGTCAGGCTCCACATGACTGCACTGCTGCTGCTATAGCTGACTGCAGGTGATCTGAGATGAGAGGCATTTGAACTTGTTCAGTCTTGTTCGTTCATAAACAATGGACAGACAGTTTCACTGGGATAAATATGAACACATTTTTTGAGAAAAATTTAACAGTCATGCAAATGAATTTGAGAAATGTTTGACCCTTTTGCTTTCCTGAATATTCATTCAAATTTGCTCAACAGTTAATGCATTCCTCAAAATAATGCATGCAAACTGAAAAAATCTAGTAGATTACGTGCAAAAGCATGTAACTCACTTTGTGTGTCAAAAGCAAATATTTAAAGCAGACTATCACTGCTACCAGAGTGAATTTGTGTCGGGAATTTTGTAGAAAGAAGTAATATATGATGTGTGTATACAGAAAGAGGATAGAGCATGCAGCAGAGTGTTGTGCTATAAAAAGAAAGTGTAAATGCCAGGAAGAGAGCTGTATGCAGACTGGTAGGCTCCTTTCTGAAAACTGTGTTGAAACCATGTTTAGAGCCTCATCGTAAAAGGACAGAGACTGAGGCCGTGTGTAGGATTGGCTCTGTGCCAGCTACATCATCTACTAGCCAACTCTATAGAGTACAAATACAGACACATTGTCTTTACACATTAAGGCAGTGGCTCAAGTGTCTCTGATAGTTCTGCTGACTTCAATATGCTGAATTGTTGGATGCAACATGACCTCTGCGCAACGTTCCAGGAAGGTTCCCACATGGTTTCATATCAGGAATACCAAAAATAACCAAGTGGGAACATTATGTGTACTATTCAACCATGATACAGGTTAACTTTAATGTTTTTGGTACCTAAAATGTTAAGAAAATGTTTGAGTGTGACAACCTACATCAAACATTCTTTGAAGTTAGACACAAGTTTTACAGGAAATCTTAAAATAACTATAGGAGATGACGACGATGATGAGAATAATGACTTCAGGCTCATATATGAACGTTTACTACTGGGTTACCTTACCCAGGTTTATTGATCCAGGGCAAGTTACCTTACCCAGGTTTGCCACCTAGCCACCTTCTTGCAGCATCCCCCAGGCCTGAGACCTATCAGGTCTCACAGTCTTCCCACAAGATAGCATTTGGTCTAGTCGTCATTTACGGCAGTTCACAGAGTGGATACGTCAACAGGAACATTTGTCTACAGGAAAAGTAAGTACAGAATCAATTTATTTGCAATATTTTTAATAACATCATTCCTCAGATAAAAATGCAATGTTACAGGAATATACATCATAGATTAAGTTTAAAACTTGCTTTCAAGAACCATACAGCCTAAATAGAGATTTTTCCTTTTTTGTTTATTGATAGCGTGCGTAATAAGCAAGGCAGACTCCGACTCTGCCACCACGGACAGACTTACATGTACAGACCCAGACTGTACAGAATGTATTTACAAATTCAACTTTTTCTTTACATATTTTTTTTTTTTCATTTCACTTTTTTTTGAAAATAGGAAAGTCAAACGCACATCATGCAGAGGAGGGGTCAAAGTTAAGAGGTCACTGCTCTGAAGTGACCTTCAGGGGATGGGGTCAGTGATTGAGCTGGTCATCAGCATTAATCTCACAGGGTTCTGTTTCCATAGCTACAGCCTAAGTCAACATCAGTGTGTGTCTTGCCCTATACTGTCCCCTGTCTATGGGCAAAGAGTACAACACACACCAAGTTACACAAACTAATTTGTGAAGTGCTGTATGAGTCCGTAATGTGTGTGTGTGTGTTTGTGTGGACACTGGATACGTGAAAATGGAAAAATCCATTTGACTCTTTCTATGAGAGACCACTTATGATGTGATATTTATTGAAATCACTAGAGATGGTGCAAGACCTCTTCTTGTGAAAAAAAAATCTGTATTTACCAGTAAGGTAAATTTACTAGTCAGGGAAATAGAGTTTTTTTTCACAATTTAAAGCAATTAAATCATTAAATCGTTTTTTTTTTTTTCACTGCTGCTGTCCGTGGTGCTGAAGCTCCTCCTTCTTCCCTTCCTTCTTACAAACACTTTGTCTGTCTTTCTGAAACAAATCCAATCTTAAACTGAGCTCTCATATTTCTTTTTCAGTGTCCTGGACAATTACGCTGTGATAAAAAATGTCCACTTCACCATGTGAATTACTTACAGCTTTCAGCACCTGCAGTGAGCTCCAGCAGCAGCAGTGCAGTCATGTGGAGCCTGACTGAGGGAGGAGGTTTTTGTACGGCGCTTTAGCACTGTGTGAACACCCAGTTACTATTGGGATAGTGGAAACTCTGACAGTAATAAACTCCTGCATCCTCAGCCTGGACATTACTGATGGTCAGAGTGAAGTCTCTGTGAGTTCCACTGCCACTGAATCTGGATGGAGTCCCAGACTGAAGTGTTTTAGCATAATAGATCAGGAGTTTAGGAGCTGCTCCAGGTTTCTGTTGGTGCCAGGCTAATCGAGGGGTTGACGACCCAGCATCATACACATCACTGCTGATTTTACAGTTCAGAGTGACTGATCTTCCCTGTTGTACAACTTCCACTGCAGGAGTCTGAGTCACACTGACCTGTCCATAGGACTCTGTAGAGAAGGCAGAATTCAGAGAAATATTACACACACACACACACACACACACACACACACACACACACACACACACACACACACACACACACACACACACAATCACAAACACACACACACACACATACACAATCACAAATACACACACACACAAACACACTCTGTATTGATATTAAATGTAATGAATAAAAGAATCTCACTTTGAGAGCAGAGGCCAAGTGTCCAGAGGAGCATGTAGATGAAAGTCATTGTTGAGTTCTCCACTGTGAGAATCAGCTCTTAATCATGAAGTGGGGAACTCACAGGGCTCTAAATAAAACCAGCACTGGGCCACTCATGCAAACTGAAATAAAGACGTCACACATCTATGCAAATTATGTTTTTCTCCTGACAGAAACAGACTCATTACACACTGCTGAGTTTTACAGGTGAATATAAAACACAAATTATTCTACATCACAAACAACAAAACATCTGGACCTCTCACTGTTTGATGTGGAGGATGCTACTCTCACTGTTCTAGATCACATCTGGACCTCTTACAGTTTGCCAAACCTAGCCAGCCCAGATGTGGAGGATGCTACTCTCACTGTTCTAGATCACATCTGGGCATCTAGAGAGGTTCTTCTTTGTCATTATTCCATAACCTCTCAGCACTTGATGTTTGCTTAAAGGAACACAACTATATTTTGGGAAATCAGGGGATTTGTCATCTCACCTGGAGTTTGACAACTGAGTTGACCTTTCTTGTGTCCATGCAGACCTTGTCTCACTCTGACTCTACTGCTTTAGCTTAGCATAGCTAATTCCATTAGACATGTTTTATCTACACAAGTGTCAACTTTTAAATAGGAAAAATATCGGACTTCTGTGGTCACATTTGGGAGTTATATGAATGGATCCCAAATGGGACTTGAATGGTGAATGAACGAAAAAAGGAAGGTAATAATTGTCTAACATTAGGGAAGATGGCAAGTGAGTTAATTTGCCAAAACACTGGTGTGTTCCTTTAAGAGCCATCAGCACTTTAGTCTACATGCTGTTCTGGAGGGATATTTGCATACGGATGTTGATTTGATTTGCATGACTGGATGGCAGCTGTAGTTGGGGATGAGTATATCAGTGTGTGTTTAACATGCTTTAGAGGGACTGAGAGACTGTCATCATTCTAAACTAGAGAAATCACCACAACAATGACTCCCATCTTCATGTTCTTCTGGATGTGTGTCCTCAGCTTTAAAGGTGGGAAAATGACTAAATTCTCTCTAGATTGGGATGGTTTTTTGCGTGTGTGTGTGTGTGTTTGAACGAGGTTTTAAAGAAGATGCTCTTTGTTCTACAGAGTCCTATGGACAGGTCAGTGTGACTCAGACTCCTGCAGTGGAAGTTGTTCAACAGGGAGGATCAGTCACTCTGAGCTGTAAAACCAGCAGTGATGTGTATGGTGCAGGGGGATCATATCCTCAATTAGCCTGGTACCAACAGAAACCTGGAGCAGCTCCTAAACTCCTGATCTATTATGCTAAAACACTTCAGTCTGGGACTCCATCCAGATTCAGTGGCAGTGGAACTCACAGAGACTTCACCCTGACCATCAGTAATGTCCAGGCTGAGGATGCAGGAGTTTACTACTGTCAGAGTTTCCACTATCTCAATAGTAAATATGTGTTCACACAGTGCTAAAGCGCCGTACAAAAACCTCCTCCCTCAGTCAGGCTCCACATGACTGCACTGCTGCTGCTGGAGCTCACTGCAGGTGCTACAGAGGGAGGTACTGCTTCAGATTATTGTTTTACATCAGTACTGCATCTGTTACACATTATTCAGATCCCTGTGTGTGTGTTAGATGCTACATCACTGTTTTGTTGACCACTCTGGCCAGACTTCAGATCAGAGGTGTCTAACTCATTTTTACCACGGGCCACATGAGCATCATGCTTTTCCTCAGAGGGCCGCCATATCTTGTCTACATGCGTGACCACAAACTGGTGAAAGAAATGCACATTTCCTTGTGTTTCTGACCATCAGCAGGACAGTCCTAATGTGTGTGTGTCCTGTGTTCTGACTTTCTCACCTCATGATGTCGTCTTCCTGTCCTGTCGGTGGGCAGTTCCATGATGCACCTCATAGTTGAGTCCAATAGAGACATGCTGTGCATGTGGAGCTGCCAGTGTTGTGATGTGGAAACACAAGAACTATTTTGTGCATCGTTAAAACTGTTTTAAAGGAGGCCATGTAGCTCCAATTCGGGTGAAGCTTTTTGAATTGGGCTGCATGCAATGATGTGAAGGGCCTGATCCGCCCCCAGACCTTATGAACATGCACTGATCACCTGAGTAGGAACAACTAGTAGTCACATCATTGCAGCTTTTACAGCTAATGGACACAGCCCCATCTTGGCAGTAAAGAGGGACTTCCACAGCTTCCATAAGAAATAGAGGCGTTGCTGGGCTTTCTTTGTAATGTGTGTGGTGTTCTTGGTCCATGTGAGGTTGTCTGTGATGTGTACGCTCAGAGAAACTTTGTGTCCTGAATAGTCTCAACTGGAAGGTTGTTTATGGACAGTGGAGTGTGTTTCTCTGGAGGTCTTCTGAAATCAATGATCAGTTCTTTTTTTATGTCCACAGTGAGGGACAGGTTGTTGTGAGTGCACCAGTTCTGTACATCTGTACAGGTCCTCATTGTCTCTGCTTATCAAACCCACCACAGTTGTGTTATCAGCAAATTTGATGATGTGGTTTGTGTTGTGTGTTGCTGCACAGTCATGGGTTACAAGTGTGAACAGCAGGGAGCTGAGCACGCAGCCTTGGGGGGCTCCTGTGTTCAGCAAGGGGGTGTTGGAGGTCCTGTTTCCTATGCTGACTGCCTGGGGTCTGATCCAGTTTCTTTACCAGCTGCTGTGGAATGATGGTGTTGAAGTGTCCTTTGTGTCCAGATGTGTGAGAGCCAGGTGAATGGCAGTGGTGATGTGTCCAGATGAGGATGAGAGCTAAAGGCATCTTGTTGTCCACTCACATGTGACAGGCTGAACTCACCCATGTGCACTACTGAGGCTGCAGTATAAACACTCCTAGGGCACTGAGGCGTCCAGCACTCATGCAAACCAACAGCATCTGTAGGCAAATGTCACACATCACTAAGGACATACACACTTTCACACACTTAGTCTGGTATGTAACTAGATCCCTATGTATCAGTAGATCACACTAAATTGTTTATATGGTGAGTAAACAGGTTCAATGTCAGCTTAAAAGGCTAACACCATTAATGAGTTTGCACAGATATTATGCTGCCTCCTAAGCATGAACATATTCTATAGGACAATATTCTGCAGTCAGGGGTGGACATGAGGTCCTCCTAGCAGATCAGATATCCAGGAACTCAAGTCACTGGCTGTAGGTTTAGATCAGCAGTCTGATCCAGGGGTGTTTGGTGTGTGATTAAAGTGTGGTGCAATAATGGAAGAGAGGGCAGTGTGTGTTATTTCAGCAGAATGTTACCATTATCATCACTTTCACTATTAGCATTAGCATCACCTCTGACAGATTCAGAGGCTTCATTTCATTGACACTGGAGGGTCCTGTGAGTCCTATGAAGGAGCTTTAGGTCTTACTGTACATACAGACATGTAGAATGGTAATATTATTGCCTCTTGGGATGGAATGATCACAGGATCCAGTGAATGTTAACTGCTCTGATGGAATGATCACAGGATCCAGAGAATGTTAACTGCTCTGATGGTAATGATCACAGGATCCAGTGAATGTTAACTGCTCTGATGGAATGATCACAGGATCCAGTGAATGTTAACTGCTCTGATGGAATGATCACAGGATCCAGAGAATGTTAACTGCTCTGATGGTAATGATCACAGGATCCAGTGAATGTTAACTGCTCTGATGGTAATGATCACAGGATCCAGAGAATGTTAACTGCTCTGATGTCTTGGATGATGTGGATCCATGTGAATCTACACAGACATTTCACATACTGTAGTTTTAGTATTTTGCAAGTTCACACAGATGACTAGTTAGCTCTGTTTACTGTGAGAATGCCCTGTTTAAAAATGCACTTCATTTTATGAACGACCAAGGCAGTTCTCTTACAAAGCAGAAGTTGGTGTTCCTCTGATACTGGAGCAATTTTTCAAATGCACCTCCTTACTGAACGTCTCCCTTTGGACTGTGAGCTACTTGAAATCATGTCAAAAACATCTAAGCAGTGTGTTGACCAGATATCATCTTACTGTAAGTTAGCCTGCAAATCAACAAGCACCGGGCTGTTATATCACATTCTGCCTGAGTGGAGTCTATGGAGTCTGATCTAAAACTACTGGACTAGCTGTGTTAAAGCAGCACCATGGAGACTATGGAGTCTGATCTTAAAGCAGCGGACTAGCTGTGTTAAAGCAGCACCATGGAGACTATGGAGTCTGATCTTAAAGCAGCGGACTAGCTGTGTTAAAGCAGCACCATGGAGACTATGGAGTCTGATCCAAAACTAGCTGACTACCTGTGTTATAGCTGCACTATGGAGTCTGATCTAAAACTAGCGGACTAGCTGTCTAAAAGGCACACTAAATATTCCTGTCATTTTCCAAAGCCTTATTGGTGCTGCTAGAAGATACTATTGGTGTTTGATGCCAATCCCATATATATGTGCTATATTTTTCCCTAATATCCCGCCATCATTAGGATCATCCCAGGAACGTCCAACCACTTGCTGCCCTGCTAGATTGGCCGTCACACACCACCAAATAAGTTCTTTCGGCAAATAGGATTCCATTTGCACAAGAGTTGTGTGTGTGTGTGTGTGTGTGTGTGTGTGTGTGTGTGTGTGTGTGTGTGCGTGTGTGTGAGTGTGTGTGTGTGTGTGATTGAGATTAAGTGACAAGGTGCTCGCCATGTGCTGGAGAGCAGATGAGGCTGAGAGTATTTGGGAAGTGTGGTGTGTGTGTGTGTGTGTGTGTGTGTGTGTGAGCGTGTGTGTGTGTGTTTCTTACCTGCTCTCAGACAAACACCAGCCACAGAAAGGGTCCAGTGCAGACCAGCAGTGCCCCAGAGTCTGATATACACCACACTGGGCCACAGGGACCCTTCCCATCTACACACACACACATACAGACACACACACACACACACACACAAACACACACTCAAGCATACATGACAAGCATAATTTAACTTTCACGAACACCAAGAGTCAAACACTCTCACCATGACATAGATCATAGACATATTAAATCCCATTGTAACCTTGTAGTATGATAGGCCTAAATAAGAGTGTGACACACACATACACACACACACACACACACAACCACACACACACTCACACAGACACACACACACACACACACACACGCACACACACACACACACACACACACAACCACACACACATACACACACACACAACCACACACACATTCACTCAGACACACACACACACACACACACACACACTCACACAGACACACAAACACACACACTGACTCACACACACACACACACACACACTCACACAGACACACACAAACACTCATACAGACACATACACACGGACACACAAACACACACACTCACACAGACACAAACATATACACACACACTCACACACACCTGATTTCCAACAGCTACATAGATGTATGTGTGATTTTCAGGAGCAAAGAGCATCTTGGATAAAAATGGCCGACCCTCATCTGATCTGTGCAATATAGAGGGGCAGGCTGGTTTGAGGGATTCATCTAGAACAACCTGTCAAGTAGAAGTGCATTAGGGAATTGATTTAGGTCATGTCTAATGACAAAATTAAATTTCTCAGCTAAACTGGAAATCATTCAGTAGAATGTAGCAAAAATCTCTAACACACTATTTCTCAAGTGTTGTATCGAATACCAACACAACTCATATATCTGTCCAACCTCCCAGAGAGTGACCCAGTCAGGTTACCAACCTTGATAAGCAGCCCGGTTTCAGTGCCAAGGAAAAGTACAATCCATGAATTACTCTTCAGGGCAGCAACACATGTGACGGAGCTGTTTCTGAACATCACAGCATCTGGTCTGAGGATGTTATCTGGGATTAGACCAGCCTGGAGACAAGCAAGGCGTGGATAATAGCATATTTACACTAGGAATTTGTCTTTCACAGCGTCCAAAAAAGAAAGAAAGAAAGCAGAAAGAAAGTCAGTGTGTTCTCGACTAAAGTATCGGGACATTACAAACTATTTCTTCATCTTTTACCTCATCGCTTGATGGACATGTGTCACCTCTGTTGATACAGAAACCTGAAACTTTGGCTGTGCGCCATCGGCTGATGTCGAAGATCGCCACCACGGTCTCTCCCTGGTTCCTAATATCCTGAAAGACACCTGTCCAGAGAGTGGGAGATGTGCCAGGAATAACAGCGGAAGACAGAAGCACCCAAGAAACGCCGCTTTCACAGCACTGAAGGACCGCGCCTTGGAGGGTTCGGAATATGTCCGCTTTGGGTTGTTTGCTGTCAAGGCTCAAGAGCTTGACTTTCCACTCGGAACCCTTCTTTTCATTCAAAAGTAAGTACACTGAGGGTGCCGTAGGCTGGAAGCTATCCACAAACTCAACCTCTCTGTCACTTACACCTTGGATACTTGGAAAACCAAGTTGTAAGTCTCTTCTCGAGACAATTCCTCCTTGTTCATCTTCAGTGTTCCGCAAAGTAATCAATTCATCGATGTCACATTTTGACTTTCCATTCTTTCCCACCAGTAAATATTTCTCTTTTCCATGGCCAATAATAATTGCAACATTTGGATATCCGATGCACATGGATTCCCTGTGTATTGGTTTGGAAATGTTGATGTCCAGAACTTCGCAGTACCCGCAGTCATGCGATCCACATATTATAAGTGTGCCGTTACTGATGAAAGGTACTAGAGTCACCACTTTATTATAAGATGTTACATTTGAGATGTCTTTCTGCATCTCTAAACCGAGGTCGAGTCTCATCTGATAAAGCTGCGTGTCTGTGAGGACGTACAGTTTATCGAATCCAACGACGAAATTTGCAACACCCCCATCAAATTGTGACTGTTTACAGAAAACATATCTGTTAACAGCTAAAAGTAATGCGAGTAAAGTAGCTTCCATTGTGTGCAAAGAAACCCGTTTCCATCAGACTGAGCCAATCAACATTGCCACTTCTGTACTCTCACAAGATGTTGCCTGTTCCCCTTTTCACTCGAGGAAACGTTTCCTCTCCGAGATGTTAAAGTCAAAACACGATATATGACAGTGATTTGGTTTGTCTGGCTATATGAAAAACTGTAGAAGTGACTCGTGATAATACGACAATGTTGAGTAATTATATTAATGCAGAAGTAGTAACTGATTATTGAATAAATTGATAAAGAAAGAAGGAGAGTTTTTGTTTATTGATTCATTTATTTACAAAGACAGCCTATGCAGGCCGCAGAGGTCAGCAAGCAGTTCTGTGTGACGATAAAAAAAACCGTCTGAATCAAAGATTCTAGAACGCTCTGTTGCTCCTCTACTGCACCAGAATGTAACCTTTTAGTATTACGTCACTGACTATTGCGTCACATACCTGTCAGGAGTGAGTATAAAGGAGACAGCAATTTGATATCCATTCATATTTGGATACGAGTTTGTATGTGGTGATCAGTTTGATAAGATGCTTTGCTGCTTTCCTCTTAAGAAGGCCAAGAAAAGGAAAGGCCAGGCAGAGCCTATTTCAACTGCCCCAGAGAGGTAAACTGTGTATTTGGTGTGAATTGGGTGATGACGCCATGTAATTATTAATGACACTAAATAAGAATAGTAAATATAGTTAATTAATAAAATTCAGTTGAGCTCTTGTAAGCTCCCTCATATCTCTAATCTCTCATACAGGAAGCCACGTCGATGGATGAGGAGGCTTTTCAGAAAGCCAAAAGTTGGGAACGCCATTACTCCTGTGACGTAAGCATTCACCATGGTGACCTAATGTGGTCCTGTGAATTAGGACTGTGTGTATGTGTATTTGTGTGTGTATGTTTTGGAGAGAGAGAAAGGATGTTAACTAAAGTCCTCATGTGTTCCTCAGGGATAATAACCGTCAGGAGCCTGTGGCCAAAGATGTTCCTCAGGTAACACAGATGCACTTCCTGTCTGTTACCTCAGTAGCAGTAGGGTTATTATTAAAAGGGATACAAATACGGCAGGAAATGATGGCGAAATCTTTTTATCTGGATTGTCTTGTAACAATGGCAAAGACCTACTAATATAGATATATATATATATATATATATATATATATATATATACACACAATCTAAAAATATTTTTAAAACTTATATTGGAAATCCCCCAAATCCCCTCTGCTGTAGTTTTTCATTCACTTCTGTAACTGTGTACCAGTGAGAATCTGCAAGACTTGACCTAAACCGTATCCCTCTCAGTGATTACCCAGCAGTATGAGCAATCTTCACTTCACAGTCATGTGACTAGCCATGACTAGTCAAAGTCCAGCTCCTTTATTTAGTGTAACACATGTACCCTACTGTCAGAGAACTAAATTGACATTACATTTCAATTCTTTTCCCCACGTAACTCTAGACCTCCAGCCCAGTAGAGAGCAGTAAAGAGGAGGAGACCCCTGACAAGCCTCTGGTCGCCCCAGATATGGAGACCTCCACCCAGCTTCCCCCAGCCTCCACAGAGCTAGAGAGCCCAACTCCAGCTCCAACTCTGTTAGTTCACATCCAGCCATAGTGACCCACATGGGCCATCCAATACTGTTGTAAATGTACCCGAATGGAAAAATTCTCTTGAAAGCATACATTATTTTCATATATTTCCAGATGAAATAATATACAGATGATAAAAGTGATTTGCATAACCCCAGCCAATTGTTTTGTGTGACTAACACACCTCCTGCCTCTGCACAGGTGTCCAGCAGTCAAGGTCCGGCGGAGTCAGTCTACACCAGGGGGCGCTAAAAGGAGGCCCAGAACTCCCCCTGTGGCTCTCCCTATCACCCCTGGGGCCGTGGTGGGGCAGCAGCCTTTTGCTCCAGTGAGGAGGCCACGAAAATCTCTCTCAGCTCAGCAGCTGGCGTGCAGAGGGTAAGTCACCCACATCACCCACGTCACCCACTGTCTCTCCCTTAACTACAAAGATGATATTTTGGTCATGTATTTACACTCTAATATAAACCAAGGTTTAGGCTAAAGCTCATGTGTCTCTGGTGTTGCTGAATTATGTGTATGTGTGTGTGTGTGTGTGTGTGTGTGTGTATGTCTGTGAGTGATGTATTCTTCTGTAGTTCCTGGCTGCATAAGTACATGTGTGTGTAAAAATGCCAAACTAATATAAAATTTCCAAACTTTTGGAGACTGACTGAAAAGTAACAGATGATTAAATGCATGATCCAACTCAATGCTGGTCACAAAAGGTGAAAAGAAAGTGAAAAATAGTGGAAAAGGTGAAAACTAGAGTGGGAGCTGCGGTATCAGGCTGCCATCGTGCTTCATGTTTCATGTGCTTCCTCCTAGGCTGCCCAACTTGGCACAGACCTGCTACATGAATTCCATCCTGCAGTGTCTGTTCTCTCTGCAGCCCTTCTGCACCCAGCTGCTCATGCAGGAGGAGAATAGGAGGAAGGAGCCCTCAGCACTGCTCCTCAGGTAACACACACACACACACACACACACACCGATACAGACAATTGACACCAGTGACAGGTTGTGAAAAGTCTGTGTCTCACATGCACAGTAAAGAAGTATAATGTCTGCAACATTGCTTAAACTCCCATATATATTTTTTTTAATCATAAAATAAGCAACATTTCGACCCTGCTGGGTCCTTCAGGCAAATGGTTCACACACACAGTCCCTCACAGTCTCTCTCTCCTCCCTCCAAAGGTCCTTTGTGGGTCTCATGTGCCTGAGGAGGTGCCCAGACAGGGACCTGAAGGTGGCAGTGCTGAGGAGTCTAAAGAATTGCATTGCCCTGCGTAACCAGGAGTTCAGGGGGATGTCACAGAACGTAATAGAACACACACACACACATACACACGCTTTAGACACTGTAAACACAAACATTTTTCAAAGACATGTACTGATGTACATTGTAAGTCATGGTCCTACATTATACAGTATGCTGAGGTGTGTGTGTGTGTGTGTGTGTGTGTTTGTTTATTTGTGTGTGTGTGTGTGTATTAGGACGCACATGAATTCCTGACTGAGTGTCTGCTGGGCCTGAGGGCCACTGGACTCACCCTCCAGATGGGGGATGTGTCCTATCAGTGCCCAGTGGACACTCAGCTCTCCTTCCAGCTCCAGCACAGAAGATCCTGCAGGAGGTCAGTCAGGCTCACATCAGGGCACATTCATAGACACCACCTACTACTGTGTGTGGAGATTTTAGCTGCAGGCCGCACATGTGAAATGTTTGTGTATGTGTGTGTGTGTGTGTGTGTGTGTGTGTGTGTGTGTTCTGAGCAGCTGTGGAGTAGAGAGCAGGAGGGAGGAGAGCTCCACCTACCTCTCCCTCCAGATGGTGGCGCAGGGCTCAGTCCAAAGCAGCCTGGAGCTCTATTTCAGCGTACGTGTTC
>PYXC01001849.1:345000-372500 GCA_015244755.2 Tenualosa ilisha | reverse complement strand
TGAGAATGAGAGAACAGTAACAGCAGCAGTGAAAAGGAATGAATAGCATTAAACCTCAAACTAATGAAACTAATTAAACTTTCCAGCAGTCAGTGAACCCATGGCAGAATGTGGCCCTGTGTCCCAGTGAAAGCCCAACAGTGAGCACAGCTGTCTGAGAGAAGTTAGTGCCTGTAGGTGGAACCCAGGAAACAGATCAATCTGTGGGGGAAACTTGGATTTGCATTGCCAGGCCTGAGTGGGTCTGCTAGTCCCAGAATAGAGCAGCACTATCGCCAGATGTTCAGGGGTTTCTCAAGGGGTTTACATGAGGCCAGATTACACACAGTCTCTCCAAGAGTGACTACAGAGTTTATCAGTGTGGAAAGATGATTTGAATCAGCATTTCTGACTTGTAATTATTATTGTCATGGTGCAGAATTGGTCACCTTGGTTGATTACATGTGAGGGTGATTATAGAGCGTCACACTGATTTCACTGCGGTAGGCAGCTGTATGGGAATACACATGGGGATGGTGTGTCAGAGCGGTTCCCCTGGTTTCACTACAGACACTCACCCACATACAAAATCTAACAGTCCTCAGTGCATATGTGAGTTCAGTATGGTGATGGCTTTGGAATAGAAACTGTCCCTGAATCTGGCTGTTCTGGCTGTTATGGACCTGAAACACCTTTAGGATGTTCCTGGCCCTGCTGAGACAGCGGGAGTAATGTGTACAATGCTGACACATCACTTCCTCGATTAGCCTGGTACCAACAGAAACCTGGAGCAGCTCCTAAACTCCTAATTTATCATGCCAAAATACTTCAGTCTGGGACTTCATCCAGATTCAGTGGCAGTGGAACTCACAGAGACTTCACCCTGACCATCAGTAATGTCCAGGCTGAGGATGCAGGAGTTTACTACTGTCAAGGGTTCCACTATGTCAGCAGTCAACACCTGCTCACACAGTGCTAAAGTGCCTTACAGAAGCCTAAATCAGGCTCCACATGACTACACTGCAGCTGCTGGAGATCACTGCTACAGGTGGTCTGTCAAACCAGCAGTAACGTCATTGACCCCTAGATTAGCCTGGCACCAGACACCTGGAGCAGCTCCTAAACTCCCACACACACGCAGACACACACTGGTGAGCTCTTAAACTCCCACATGCATAGACACACAGACACATGCACGCACACACTGGTACCAACAGACACCTGGAGCAGCTCCTAAACTCCTGATCTAGGACATTGTGGCCACAGCGGAACCCAAAGTCTTTCTCTAGTTAGGCTGTGCACACACAAGCAAACACACACATGCACACACATGCTTAAACACAAATAGGCACACACACACGTACCTTTCAAAGACTAAGAACTGGAGAGTCGTCTAACAGTGTTCCTGTGTCTCTACAGTCAGTGGTAGCCAGCCTGTAATTGACCTCTTTATACACCATGCCTTTATGGAAAAGAGCTCAAAGACAGACAGACAGACACACACACACACACACACACACACACACACACACACACACACATGTACCTTTCAAAGACTAAGAACTGGAGAGTTGTCTAACAGTGTTCCTGTGTCTCTACAGTCAGTGGTAGCCAGCCTGTAATCGACCTCTTTATACACCATGCCTTTATGGAAAAGAGCTCAAAGACAGACACACACACACACACACTTGACTGTACAGTAATGCCATTTGAAAACTAAAGCCAACACCCTCAAAGGAGGGGGATAGGATATAACCTCCAATGCATCACGGTCCTCTATCTCCCTCAAGTGGACACTATTAGACATTGCATATCTGAAACAGTATCCTGCATCCTGATCCTGAGCACTGGGTGGTCATGACTGAATCTAAATTGAGTCTTGGTATATCTCCCAGCAATCATCAGGTGTTGTCAGTGGAAGTGTTTAATTAAATGGAACAAACAATGTTTACAGTTTATCAATAACTGATGCAAGTGGTTAGTATAAAAAGAAGAAATTAAAGACACAAACTACCAATTCGCACAAAGTACAAGCAAATATTACACAAAAGATAAAAAAAGTCTTAATATGAGACTTTCTGGACAGGTTTAAAACATCCGCTCTCACTGGAACCTCCTCAGCCTACCTGTGATAATTTTAGAGCATTAGAGTGCATGATGTGACTAAGACTGTTACAGTAATGGACCCTGACCCCACCCATGCTGATATGGCACTCTGTAGGATTTCACTTTTGAGCTAAAAGGTCGGGTGAAAGCCAGGCTAATATTAATGAATGTTAATGAATAACTTTTTAATTGCTGTTTTTCTGCTTTGTGTCCTGACCCCAGAGGTCGACGTTCATCCATTTTAAATTTATGTTAACCTAACTGTTGAAGTGACAATAATGAGATAGTAAAACTAATATTTACTAGTAAATATTTAAAAATATATATAAAACAATAATATTATACTCTAGACATACCCGGTCATTGATTACATAATTAATTTAGCTTGTTATTGGCTATTTATCTTAGTTTTTTTGTTTTCGTTGTCTCAGCTTGTGGCAGAACCACCGAATTAGGTACACTTATTTTGGAAAATGAAGGCACTTCCAGTCTGACCCAGAATTATAACCTTTCAACCGGATGTAGTCTCATCATGGCTAAAACTTGCCAAGTGTAGTTGTAAACAAAGCGTAGAAATACTTAAATGCGAAATGTTTTTCTGTCTAATTTGACTTTGAGTTTGCCTTTTAGGTGAAATGGAACTTCGGTTCCCGGTGGCAGAGAACGCTGGTAAGACCACAATTTTTTAGGATGCATTGGCACGTTAGCTAATTCAGAGAAATTCTTCGATAGCTGCCGGAAAGTGAGGGGTGTGTGGGGGTAAAGCGGCGCCAGCCACTTCTAATACTGATCCGCTATCATCAAATGAGTAGTCAAGACTAACTACATGACGAGTAGAAACCCAGCTGTCGCTGATGTTAGGAATCATTAATCATGAAGCACTGTCACTACGTTACTACTGTCTGCTCTTTCAACATCCTTAAATGAGTTATGTGATTAAATAATCCTCTTCTTGTGTTCCTAGTGTGTACATTTACATTTGTCCATTAGCAGGCGCATTTGTCCAATGCGACTTCCAAAAAAATTAATTTAGATTTAAAACATTCAAGTTTCATTGCAGGAAGAAAACCTAAATACTGGTATACTTAGTATAGCAACGGGAGACTGTTAGATTGTAAGTGCATTGTAGGTCAAGACTCCGACAAGTCTGCCAGTCCTCTGTTTAGCGTTAACTGTTCCCTTCCGGACTCACAGAGCCCCTGCTACCCCCACTGGCCTCCCTGCGCCTCCTGGTTCCTCCGCTGCGTTTGGTAGCGGCTTACCTGTGGCAGGTGACGCAGCGAGGGGATGCAATGCAGTATGGGATGCTAGCGGACTTCGTCTCTGTGGTGTTGGAGGCTATCCCAGACCTACTCAGCCCGAAGCATGCGGCGGAACTCATTCTGGGCCTGCGAGCCAGGGTAAGGTCTGGACCTCAGAACAAGGACGAGGGTGGATGTGAACTATGCTTAGATAAAGCTTAATGGGTTAAGTGCTATGATGAGTCTCAAGCTGTGTTGTATGTCACGTTCCAAGCGCTGTATTTCGTGCTTCTAACATGCTTCTTCGTGCTGTGTTCTGTAGGGTGTCCTGTTCTATGCTGTGCTCTAAATGCTCTATGTTAAATGCTGTGTTCTGTAGGGTGTCCTGTTCTATGCTGTGCTCTAAATGCTCTATGTTAAATGCTGTGTTCTGTAGGGTGTCCTGTTCTATGCTGTGCTCTAAATGCTCTATGTTAAATGCTGTGTTCTGTAGGGTGTCCTGTTCCACGCCGTGCTCAAAATGTTGTATTCTAAATGCTGTGTTCTGTAGAGTGTCCTGTAGGATGTCCTGTTCTATGCTGTGTTCCACTGTGTGTTGACAGTTTCATATTGTATGGTAGGTGGTTCTTGAGCTGTGCCGTGGGGACCACACCGTTGCCCCTGATGACCTGAGGCCCCATCTAGACAGCATCCAGCTGCTACTACCCATCCTTAGAGTGAAGGTAACCAACACCGGTAGGCCTAGATACCCAGCAGAGGTCAACACCAGTAGGCCTAGTTAACCAGTAGAGATGAACACCAGTAGGCCTAGTTAACCAGTTGAGATGAACACCAGTAGGCCTAGTTAACCAGTAGAGATGAGCACCAGTAGGTCTAGTTAACCAGTAGAGGAGAGGTTAACACCAGTAGGAGCAGAAAACCAGTAGCCTAGTCACTCAGTGCTCATATTACACAAAGCAGAGCAGAGGTAGCCAGTAGCAGTTGCCTAGTTACCCCGAAATGCAATCCATTTGCTCATAATTTGACATAGGTGTTTTTAGAAATGAATGGGCTTGACTGACTGCCAGCGCTCTGTGTTGTGTAGGGGAGCAGCCTCACAGACAGTGGCTCAGAGACGGGCTTTCCAGCGCTGGTTCAAACCCTCCTCCAAAACCCTGAGGAGAGGAGGAGCTTTTTCCAGGTGTGTGTCCTTGTGCTAAAGAGGTGGTTATTAATCCACTTTCTCCAGTCAGAACAGCATCTAGCATCACTGACTCTACTTGTCAGCGCTCACTGGTGTCTGCTTTGCGCATGTCCCTCTTGCCATGTCCGTCATATTCTTTCTTTCATTGTCTCTTATTGCTGTGATGATCTTCCCATTAGGTTGGTTAAATCCCAATGCCCTGCCTGACCCTGAGCCCAAACGCCTCAAAGACCTCCTCAAAGGGGGCTGTTACTGGCCAGTGCTGAGCGCTGCTGGAGATTAAATGGGGCTATTGATGTCTGGATTGGTCTGCTGTTGGGTTGGGACTGTCAGGCCTGTTCTGTAAAGGTGTGTTTTTGTTGTGTGTGTGTTTATGTGTGTGTTTGTGTGTAGGATGTGTTTCCAGATGTGTGTGGTTCCTGTTACGATGAGGTGCTGCAGGTGCTCATGTGGGACTTCCTAAGGAGGCTGGAGAAACTGCTACCAGTCCCTGATCTGCTGCAGGTCTGCCAATAACACACACATCTTCACACACATCCTCAACATACTCACATACATATGACACTCACTGGTCACATACTTTCTACACTGGTAGTGTGATGTGTCTTCTAGACTGTATCTAGGCTGTGTTTGTGTTTCTTCTAGACTGTATCATGCAGCATGGCTGACTGTGTGTGTCTCTTCTAGATTGTATAATGGCTGACTGTGTGTGTCTCTTCTAGACTGTATCATGGCTGACTGTGTGTGTCTCTTCTAGACTGTATCATGGCTGACTGTGTGTGTCTCTTCTAGACTGTATCATGGCTGACTGTGTGTGTCTTCTAGACTGTATCATGGCTGACTGTGTGTGTCTCTTCTAGACTGTATCATGGCTGACTGTGTGTGTCTTCTAGACTGTATCATGGCTGACTGTGTGTCTCTTCTAGACTGTATCATGGCTGACTGTGTGTGTCTCTTCTAGACTGTATCATGGCTGACTGTGTGTGTCTCTTCTAGACTGTATCATGGCTGACTGTGTGTGTCTCTTCTAGACTGTATCATGGCTGACTGTGTGTGTCTCTTCTAGACTGTATCATGGCTGACTGTGTGTCTCTTCTAGACTGTATCATGGCTGACTGTGTGTGTCTCTTCTAGACTGTATCATGGCTGACTGTGTGTCTCTTCTAGACTGTATCATGGCTGACTGTGTGTGTCTCTTCTAGACTGTATCATGGCTGACTGTGTGTGTCTTCTAGACTGTATCATGGCTGACTGTGTGTCTCTTCTAGACTGTATCATGGCTGACTGTGTGTGTCTCTTCTAGACTGTATCATGGCTGACTGTGTGTGTCTCTTCTAGACTGTATCATGGCTGACTGTGTGTGTCTCTTCTAGACTGTATCATGGCTGACTGTGTGTGTCTCTTCTAGACTGTATCATGGCTGACTGTGTGTGTCTCTTCTAGACTGTATCATGGCTGACTGTGTTTCTCTTCTAGACTGTATCATGGCTGACTGTGTGTGTCTCTTCTAGACTGTATCATGGCTGACTGTGTGTCTCTTCTAGACTGTATCATGGCTGACTGTGTGTCTCTTCTAGACTGTATCATGGCTGACTGTGTGTGTCTCTTCTAGACTGTATCATGGCTGACTGTGTTTCTCTTCTAGACTGTATCATGGCTGACTGTGTTTCTCTTCTAGACTGTATCATGGCTGACTGTGTGTCTCTTCTAGACTGTATCATGGCTGACTGTGTGTGTCTCTTCTAGACTGTATCATGGCTGACTGTGTGTGTCTCTTCTAGACTGTATCATGGCTGACTGTGTGTGTCTCTTCTAGACTGTATCATGGCTGACTGTGTGTCTCTTCTAGACTGTATCATGGCTGACTGTGTGTGTCTTCTAGACTGCATCATGGCTTGATGGCTCTGCTGCATTGGCTGCTGACTGCACTGAGTGTGTTAGCCATCCTGAGCTTCTGAAGGCCTTAATGCAGCACCCTGAGGCTCTCGCTCGCCTGGACCCACCAGGTAGGTGGCAAATATGCCCTAGTCAGATATGTTCCATCTCAGTTAGGGGCCAGACATGAGTTTGTATCCTAGTTAGACATAACTATGTGTCTTAGACGATGGGCTTGTTTGAAATGGCTGGCTGGACTTAAAAAAGAGGATAACATTCAAGCTACAACACAATGAAAGAAACTAACAAAGGGTGCATATTGTTAACATAAAAACTGCACTATTTTAAGTTTAAAGTGCAACTTGGTGTCCCTCAGATAACACAGTAAATAAAAAACAAATTCCTGATGGGAGTGAGAGTTTGATGAGGCACTGTGTTTGTGCTTGTGTTTGTTTGTTTGTCTGTCTCCCTCCGTTGCCAGGCAGCCCCACTGTGCTAGGCGGAGTCATCATCTCCCTGCTGTGCATAGGACCTGGGGGGTCAGCCCCTCCCACCGAAGGGCAATCAGATGGCACCTGCACTACGCATCAAGAACTCCAGCCTGTCAAGGGTCAGCCTCAGAGTGACCTCGTGACCTCTGAGGAGGAGGTCGTTGTGGAGACGGTTACAGTGTGTACACAAATGGAGCTAGGGACAGGTCAGGCTCAGGGAGGCACAGGGGGAAAACAAGATGGGGAGGAGGAGGACACAAGAGGAGACAAGAGGAGAGGAGGAGAGAGTCAGTGGGGAGATGTGGAGGAGGAAGACATGGAGATAATGCAGAGCAGTGGAGGAGAGGAAGAGGAGGAGGAGGAGAATGGTGATGAGGTGTTTGAGAGGGAGGCGATGGGTCAGGGTCAGTCAGGGGAGACAGAGCTGCTACATGTTCAACAGGAAACGCACGGGCAGGGTTCTTGTTCCACTTCCTGTGTTGGCGAAGAACAGGCGGCCCCGGCCCCCGTAGTCCCACCTGGTTGGAGGAGGTCACAGAGAAAAGCAAAGAAAACCTGGAAGGTCAAGGTCAGCCATCTACAAGCACAGAAGCAGAAGGTCAAGGTCAGCCATCTACAAGCACAGAAGCAGAAGGTCAAGGCCCAGGAGAGGAGACAAAATCACACAAATTCCAGTGAGAGGTACCTAAGAAACATAGTTGTTGTATTTGTCATTCTGAAAGTAACAGTCACTACTGGCATTTTGTGTTTGGTTGTGTGCGCCTTGCATCTTTGTGTCTGTCTCACTGCTGGAAAATCTTTGTGTTTTACAGTTCAGACGTGGGCCGCAATTATGTTTCTGTTGTGGAAAACAGCTCAGGTACATTTTCATTCTTCTGTTTTTAAACAGACAAACACTAGATGACTAGATGACACTAGATGATGTGATGTGAGAATGAATTCTCGTATCATTATTTTTCAGACTCCCACCAACAGGAGGCACTAGTGAGGCAGAACGAGGAAGAGGCTCACACTGACCTGCCACAGACGGCGCCCCCTGCTGGTCCTGCCCTGTCCCACCCGTGCGGTGCCTGTGGGAAGAGTTACCGCTTTGCCTCGGAGCTGAAGGCTCACCAGCGCACCCACACAGGAGAACGTCCCTTCGCCTGCCCGCACTGTGACAAGACCTTCGCCCACAGCCAGGCGCTGGCGAGACACCGCTACACGCACGGAGTCCCACGGCTCTACGAGTGTGGCCGCTGCCCCGAGGTCTTCCCCACCATAGAGGTCCGCAATGAGCACCGGCGTGCCGTACACGAGGGTGGTCAAGAGCGAGCGTACAAGTGCGAACAGTGTCCCGCCGCCTTCCCCAGCCTCTCTGGACTCAGCCGCCACGGGTTAGGGCACAGCACCAGTCGCTCGCACCGCTGCACCTGTGGCAAAGGCTTCACCCACAGGGGGGCGCTGCAGAGCCACCTGCGTACGCACACCAGCGAGCGACCCTTCCTCTGCACCGACTGCGGCAAGAGCTTCCCTTCCAAAAGCGCCCTGGAGCAGCACCACAGGACACACTCAGACGAGAGGCCCTTCCTCTGCACCGACTGCGGAAAGAGCTTCAAGCGGCAGCGTAGCCTGAGCGTGCACGTGAGCGTGCACACGCGCGACAACATCCTCCGCTGCTCGCAGTGTGACAAAACCTTCTGCTACAAGGCTAGCCTGACGCGGCACGAGCTCACACACTCGGGCGAGAGGCCCTTCCTGTGCGACGACTGCGGGAAGAGTTTCTTCTCGTACAGCGAGCTGCAGAAGCACCAGCGCTTTCACACGGGCCACAAGCCCTTCCGCTGCCCCGTGTGCGACAAGAGCTTCACGCAGTCCTGCTACCTGACGCTGCACATGCGTTACCACACAGGGGCGCGGCCCTATGCGTGCCCCACCTGCCCCAAGAGCTTCTGTAGCTCCACAAGACTCAAGCGGCACGTACGCATCCACTCCGGCGAGAAGCCCTACCAGTGCTCCCTGTGCCCCATACGCTTCCAGGAGTCCCAGCAGCTCAAGGCTCACAAGAGGAAGCACCACGCCCTCAGTCTTGACCAGTGAAGCAGCTGGAATGCCCAACCTCTGCCGGTGAGATGGCTTAAATAGCAAACAATGCATCAGACTCTTAGCCTCCACCAATGACATGGCTTGAAAAACAGAGGAGACATGAGACTCATTGCCTTTACCAAAGACACCTGACCTCCAGCCCTGACCAGCGATGCAGGGAGCGTAGCATGCTCTCCATTACCTGACAGCAGCGCACTTAATGCATGCAGGTCCGTCGGGTACACGCTTTCTAATAGAACACTGAATCACACTCTGATTCAGCCTTGACGTCCGGTAGCAAATGGACCTGTGTTGCTGGAGACCCTTGAAGTGAAGTGTCAGTTAAAAGAAAACACCCTCAGTAGTTTGGGGTCACTGAGGTCACTGAGAAAAGTTAAGTTATGGGGCAAGTTACTCAAATCTGATTCACTTCGTCCCCATTGGCTAGCCTTAGCCTTAGCCCTAGCCTTAGCTTTAGCGGCTGTACATGCTTTTCTTACAGGTGTTTCCTTTGATCAGTTTTGTTGCCTTAGCACTTCAAACATTAATTCTGTAGAAGATGCCTTCTGTTTGTTAAACTAGTTGTAAGATAGCTTTGAATGTCAACCATTCATGTATTTAATATTACCATGTTTATTCATATTCATATTACCAGGTTTTTTTATTTTATTTGTGAATTAGTGCCCTTAACCTCTGATATATTGAAATGTGTTATTATAATTATTGAATGTACACAAGGCTTCAAAATGCCAGTAAATAGCAAATGTATAAATTTGTGTGATGTATGTAAAATGATTAACGTAAGAGGCCCAGACATGCATTTTGTTAGCACAAAAACACACTAAAATCACCATAAATACAAACAATGTAGGGAAGTGTGGTTAAAACACATGCAATTATTTATTTAATTCTTCGTTTATTGTAAAATTAGTATTTTGCAATAATTTGCAACTAACTGGTGCAATGGTTTTATTTTTGCATTAAATATAGTAGACCAGAGGGTGTAATAGGCATTTAATTGGTGTGGCGCGTTTTCAGTTACACGTGGTGAAATCTAGTATCTTGCAGAATTTCAACTGTGAATACCACTGGAGCGTTGGGATCTGCGATTTTAGCGCAACTTAAGTGATTTTCTGGCACACATGAGTGGCTTAGGCATCTACATGACGGAACACATTAGCGTACGAGTGTAATGAATGAGGAACTACTAGCTAAACTGACGTAAATGACGCTACGGCGCTAGAACCAGTCAACACACACACAAACCTGCCACAAGATCTGCGGTACGCAGCTGTAGCGTTAGCTGGTCGCCGTGCTTGGAAATTTTGACTGAGTTGAGAAGTGGCATTAAAATACTAGGTACTGTCAAAGGTATGTGCAGCAGTATCACTGTATAGAAGTTTGCAATGTTTATTCAGTAAGGTGACCTGCACAGCTAGCCAGTTTGCTAACTTCGCTGCGTACCTTCGTTTCGGCAAGTTGACGTTTATTCGTGAATTTAGCTAGCTAGATAGCTTTAAAGCTAGCGTCGAACGTAACACTGACACAGATGCATAAACTGGGTCATACAACTGTCATAGTCTTTCTCTAAAAACGGCCTTTTAAGGACAAACTGTACACCTGATAACAGACAAACTCGGCAGATTTTCAGTGTACCGCCCGAGGTTGGTTAACGTAATACATTATTTTGGGTGACAAGGTTGATTTATTACTGGTAAAGGTAATATCGTACCAAGCCAAGTATCAGTAACGTTAGCTTACGTCAACGTTAACATTACATCTGTGTTGTCTTTTTTATTCAGTGTCACTTTTTTATAAGACCGGTACATTAATACAGCTAGACTTGTCGTGAACCTCAGCTATTTGTTTAAAATGTGCTTGCCTTTGTTGTTGGTTGTATCAGTGAACAGTAACATTTAACAGAGTAACATTTGAAACGATGTTGGTGTTGACACGCTGGCAGTGTTTTCATTGTTTCCTCTTTTTTGTGGCTACCCTGTTTGCTCAGAATTGGTTTTCAAGTTCTAAGCTACCTGGCACAATCGCAAATTCAGAATTAGGGTGCTGCTGAAATCGGCTTATAATATATATAATCCTCTATATATAATAGATGTTCGTGCCATTGCTCCATCCACGTTACCGCCTGGACACGTAGCCATGCATGCCTGCAAGTCGCACTCTTGTTTCATCAGCCGGGCTAGGGTGGAGTCTCTGGCCATAGCTCCGTCCGAGGCGGGTCCCCATTGGACCAGGGGTCGGGTTTGTGGAGGAAAATGACAGAGAGGGTGTCTCAAATAACTGTCTTGGAAAAGTAGCTAACTAACCTCTTGCGCTCTCCTTTCGAAACTGACTCCTGGAATAAGGCTTTGCACAAGTTGTATGGTGAAGTTGGAACCATGAAGTGTAATGAATTTCAGGAGTTTTTCATAATTTATGGACCCTGCAAAGTAAATTTTAGTAGACTTTGTAGTGTTTCAGTTTTCCAGACCTCTGAACACAGGCTTTTCTTCATTGCTATTTACTACTGCAATGAAGTGGGCATAGTGTGAGTGGGAACGGATAGGCAGTAAAGTTCAGGAATGTCCGGGCTAAAATGTTAGCCCTGCTCCCTTGCACAAGGGCAGCAGCTGGCCATGCTTTGCTGTATGGAGGTGAGCAAGCAGACTTTAACCTGAACACAGCTTCCCTGACATTACATAGGCGGTCAGTGTGACCTGGAGAAAGTGACTCACTCACTCACTCACAGACAGACACACATGCACTCCATGTACTGGTATGATGAGGGGGCATCTGCTTAGGTCAGCATGTCCTGATAAGGGCGGTTTCAACCACCACACCATGCGCGTACGCACACACCACATGCTGTGGGGTCTTGCACTATGTCATCAGACTAGCCACGGAAGTATTTTCAGGGAGGCCCCCCTCACTAAACATCACCTAGTTTTCTGTCCTCCTGCCCAAGGCCAGCCTACAGGGCCATCACACATACACACACATCACACAAACCCACCCAATCTCCTGTACCTCTGCCCTAGGCCAGTCTACTGGTGTGTAGGCTGCTGGGTCTGGTTCCTCTTGGTTTTTCTTTCTGATTGGCTGGATTGATTGATTGATTGATTGATTATGGATTAGTAGACAACACAATTCAAAGGGTAACATGATGAGGCAAAAGCACTTATTTCCAGCAGGGTCCTTGGTGTTGGACATATATACTAAACAAAGCTTGACTCAGACAGACAGTCAGAAAACAGTTATGCTTTTACCAAAAAAACTGGACAGAATCACACAGCAATTAATAACACTACTCTGCCAAGAAACACAATCTCACCAGTTTCATCATGGATCTGTCAGTCTGTTCCATAAAAAGCTTTTAAGATGACTTCTACACGACTTTAATTGGACTTGTAAAATTGAGCACTTTTTGATAAATTAAAGTGGAATATCTTCTATTTTGACACCAGAGAGCAAAGGTACAATACTCCATTCCCATCCTGTGTTCTCTTCAACAAGTACTAAAGAACTTTATTTTGCATCTCTGGCATCTTGGGATGAGACAGATTATCAGGCAGAACAGGCTAGTCAAACACACACTGAGTCAATGGCAGGACAAGTTCTTGACACACTACCTGCGGAATCAGGTGTACTCTTGCACACATCAACCCTACACACTCTTGCACACATCAACCCTACACACTTTTGCACACATCAACCCTACACGCTCTTGCACACATCAACCCTACACGCTCTTGTACACATCAACACTACACACTATTGCACACATCAACCCTACACACTCTTGCACACATCAACCCTACACACTCTTGCACACATCAACACTACACACTCTTGCACACATCAACACTACACACTCTTGCCACCTCACACACTCATCCACCCCCACTTTATCCTCTGCCTGCCTCTGCTGCTGTCAGAACTCAGGTGCACCTTTAGTAACGCATGTCATACTGGTCCTTTAGACACGTCATACTGGTCCTTTAGTAAACACACGTCATACTGGTCCTTTAGACACGTCATACTGGTCCTTTAGTAAACACACGTCATACTGGTCCTTTAGTAAACACACGTCATACTGGTCCTTTAGACACGTCATACTGGTCCTTTAGTAAACACACGTGTCATACTGGTCCTTTAGTAAACACACGTCATACTGGTCCTTTAGTAAACACACGTCATACTGGTCCTTTAGTAAACACACACGTCATACTGGTCCTTTAGTAAACACACGTCATACTGGTCCTTTAGTAAACACACGTCATACTGGTCCTTTAGACACGTCATACTGGTCCTTTAGTAAACACACACGTCATACTGGTCCTTTAGTAAACACACGTCATACTGGTCCTTTAGTAAACACACGTCATACTGGTCCTTTAGTAAACACACGTCATACTGGTCCTTTAGTAAACACACGTCATACTGGTCCTTTAGTAAACACACGTCATACCGGTCCTTTAGTAAACACACACGTCATACCGGTCCTTTAGTAAACACACACGTCATACCGGTCCTTTAGTAAACACACGTCATACCGGTCCTTTAGTAAACACACGTCATACCGGTCCTTTAGTAAACACACGTCATACCGGTCCTTTAGTAAACACACACGTCATACCGGTCCTTTAGTAAACACACACGTCATACTGGTCCTGCTCAGCCCACAGCAGTTCTGCTGGCAGCGCTCTGGAAGTCCTAAAAGGACTCAGAGATTCACTCTTCTTCCTGCCAGATGCCTGCTTCTATACTGTGAAGCTCATGTGTGTGGTGTCCATGTCAACTGTTTGTAGTTTGTGTATAGTTTAGTGTGTGTAACTCTTTGTAGTTTGTGTATAGTTTAGTGTGTGTAACCGTTTGTAGCTTGTGTATAGTTTAGTGTGTGTAACTGTTTGTAGTTTGAGTACAGTTTAGTGTGTGTAACTCTTTGTAGTTTGTGTATAGTTTAGTGTGTGTAACTGTTTGTAGTTTGAGTACAGTTTAGTGTGTGTAACTGTTTGTAGTTTGAGTATAGTTTAGTGTGTGTAACTGTTTGTAGTTTGAGTGTAGTTTAGTGTGTGTAACTGTTTGTAGTTTGAGTGTAGTTTAGTGTGTGTAACTGTTTGTAGTTTGTGTATAGTTTAGTGTGTGTAACTGTAGTTTGTGTACAGTTTAGTGTGTGTAACTGTTTGTAGTTTGAGTGTAGTTTAGTGTGTGTAACTGTTGTTAGTGTGTTGTTTAGTGTGTGTAACTGTTTGTAGTTTGTGTACACTTTAGTGTGTGTAACTGTTTGTAGTTTGAGTGTAGTTTAGTGTGTGTAACTGTTTGTAGTTTGTGTACAGTTTAGTGTGTGTAACGCAGTGATTTCTGTCTTTCTCTTTGCAGAGTAAAGAGGTCTCTGTGAGGCGGCATGTTGTGTGTGTGTGTGTGTGTGTGTGTGTGTATGTGTGTGTGGTTTAGTGTGTGTATTGCTAATATGTGTGTCTTTCTGTCTCTGCAGAGTGAAGAGGTCTCTGTGAGACGGCATGTTGTGCGTGTGAGTGTGTGTGTGTGTGTGTGTGTGGTTTAGTGTGTGTAATGTGAATATGTGTGTCTTTCTGTCTCTGCAGTGTGAAGAGGTCTCTTTGAGACGCCATGTTGCTGCACAGGCTGTCTCAGTGTTCCGGAGTCACCCTGCGTTCATGGGGCTCACACACCCCCTCCAGAGCTGCCTCACAGGGCAAGAGTAAGTGTGTGTGTGTGTGTGTGTGTGTGTGTGTGTGTGTGTGTGTGTGTGTGTGTGTGTGAAACTAGATGACTTTTATCATGTTGATACACATATCCGACTGATATATCCACTGAATAATATAATAAAATAGGTCTCAAGTTTAAGTCCTGGAATATGATATTGTATAATATGTCATTTATTCAAGGTACAGTACTACAGTGCAGATTTCTAAGTGGTGTGTGTGTGTGTGTGTGTGTGTGTGTGTGTGTGTGTGTGTGTGTGTGTGTGTGTGTGTGTGTTGAGTTTTCACCCCTGTTGTCTTTGATGGATATGTATTCAGTAACACACAAGCTAACAGACCAGGGAAGCATTTTTTCTCCCCATTCAGGATTGTTGGTATCTGGAGGCAACATGGGCATCCTCTCCATCCCTCCCACTCCCTGTCCCGCGTTCCTGTCCTCTCCCTCTCTCTCTTCCCTTTCCCTCTCTCTCTCCCTCTCTCTCTCCCCCTCTATGCTTTCTGCTTGTGTTCCCGGCTTTGGGCTACTTGCTGAGGCAGCAACTCTAAGCGTCTATTATTCTCCTGGTGTGTGTGTGTGTGTGTGTGTGCAGGCGTATGTGTAGGGAGCTTACTGCATGTTCACATACTAGCCCCGACACAATGGGTCTCGCTGCCAGACCAGCAGATAGTAGACCGCAGAGTCACAGCAGAATCACCCCGCTCTCTGCAGACAGGGAGTGAGTGAGTGTGTGAAGAAATTACTCACGGAGTAACACACAGATATCACGTGAACCTGCATGACCAGAGCTGTCCAACGGTGTAACTTGCTAGTTGCTGTGATGAACGATTCACAAAAAAAATAGCTTTGAAATGACACTTATAGCAACATTACCAGTAACACAGGTCTGCACCCATCTCAAACTTAAATAGCAACATTACCAGTAACACAGGTCTGCACCCATCTCAAACTTAAATAGCAACATTACCAGGAACACAGGTCTGCACCCATCTCAAACTTAAATAGCAACATTACCAGTAACACAGGTCTGCACCCATCTCAAACTTAAATAGCAACATTACCAGGAACACAGGTCTGCGGTTATCTCAAACTTAAATAGCAACATTACCAGTAACACAGGCCTCGTCCATCTCAAACCCATTCATCTCGGTGAAATATCTCACAACCTCTCAAATATGGCAAACCAGATATACAAATAAACAGGAGAACCTACTCATTTCAATGCGGTGTAGAATTTCTCTCAATGATAAGCAGTGCCTGAGTAATCTGGTCTTGAAATCACATCAAATGTCTGCATTGTTTCCAACCCCCAACACAAAATCATTTATTTCCTTTCCAGACCAGAAGTTGTCAGATGTTGGTGTTCTCGTGTGGCGAAGGCATACACAGAAATGTTTCAGTGCAGCAGTAGAGAGATTATGATGCAGCCATGTGTGTGTTGCACGCCTGTTCTTCTCTGTGCAATGAAATGTGAATAAAACACTCTGTCAGTACATATATTTTTGCAAACTGCAAAGCCAAACAGAGCGCCACCATCAAGATTCTTATATTGCCAGATTCCAGAAAACCCATCCTGTCCAAATATAAAAAGATATTTCTACTGGCATGCTTCCTGTCCTTCTCATAATGACTTAGATGAGAGCTTAAAGTAAAGGCAGTGAAATTACCCTGAAAATAGCCTAGGACCCATAAAGTTAGATGTCTTATTAGGAGAGAGAAATGAATCAGAAAAACAAGACTGATACCAAAACATCAGCTAATGTGAAATTGGGCCTATTTAGACTGACACCAAAATATCAGCTAATGTGAAATTGGGCCTATTTAGACTGACACCAAAACATCAGCTAATGTGAAATTGGGTCTATTTAGACTGACACTAAAACATCAGCTAATGTGAAATTGGGCCTATTTAGACTGACACCAAAACATCAGCTAATGTGAAATTGGGTCTATTTAGACTGACACCAAAACATCAGCTAATGTGAAATTGGGCCTATTTAGACTGACACCAAAACATCAGCTAATGTGAAATTGGGTCTATTTAGACTGACACCAAAACATCAGCTAATGTGAAATTGGGTCTATTTAGACTGACACCGAAACATCAGCTAATGTGAAATTGGGTCTGTTTTGCTGGCAGTCCTGCACACTGTGGGGGCAGATGGGCCGTGAAAATTCTTCCTCTTCCAAAATGGGGAATGACAGAAAAAGTTTGAGAATCACTGTGTTAGTGTATGTGTGAGAGTGTGCGTGATGTGTGAGTGTGTGTGTGTGTGTGTATGTGTGTGATCTGTGTGTATGTGAGTGTGTGTGTGAGAGAGTGTGTGTGTGATGTATGTGTGTGAGAGTGTGTGTGTGTGTATGTGAAAGTGTGTGTGTGTGAGTGTTGGTTTGGGGTCGAGGTAACTGCAACTCCAGGGGTTGCTTAAGCAGCTTTATCCTCCAGTCTGCCCTCCTCCAATCAGCTTTCAGATCTGCTGCTACATCATCAGCCACGATCTTCATCATCACCCTCATCCCTCCTCACCATCCTCATCCTCACCAAAGATGTTCTAAAAGCAGGAGATGATAAGCTAACCAATCCTTAGCTTTGAAGACAGCACATTACCTATTCTCCAACTTCCTCTCGCGGCCATCTTGGATGAAAAGTCAGAATAAAAGTCCATTACTGAACATAACATTAATGCAACACGAATTACTATTAAACTGTGTCTGATTAAGTGGAGAGAAAATGTGGAGAGTTATTGCAAAGCCATTGCCATGAACAGCTAAGTAGGTTAATCATGCATTACCCCCTCAGTCCATCCACTTTCAGAGATGGACTTTTATTCTGACTTTTCATCCAAGATGGTGGCGATGTGCTGTCTTCAGAAACGTATGTTTTACTAAACTCTGTGTACACCAACAATGTTCTGTAAGTTCATGTGTAGGGACCCTGATAATACTGTGCTTGAAGTGTCATGCGATGCGTCTTCAGTGTCTCAGCCCAAGGGCCTCAGGCTCACTCATTGAGAGCCATTGGACTGAAAACACAAACAATGGTGGAGCTACTGAAGGCTGCTGGTGACGTAATGTTCTCTTCACAAAGCTTGAACCATGCTCAGGAAAGCAGCCTACAGTGGACAACCACCAGTGTTACACTTCAGCTACTAGCACTCAGTTGTGTCTCATCCACCCCACAGCTATTAGGTGGAATCTCCCCTTTTCAGAACATCTCTGCTCCTCACCCTTTGACCTTTGACCCTTCACTCCATCCCTCTCCTCATTGGCTCTCTCTGCATGGCTCCTCATTGCTCATTGGCTGTCCCCCCTGGTGTCCCTCCCTCTCTGTGCCCCTCCAGATGTCCATGTGTGCGTGCAGCTGGGCATGCCGGCGGTGCGTCAGTGGAGTAACGTGCCTTTTCTTACAGTGCCTCTGGCGCGGGCGCACGGTAAGTCCTTCGCGCACCGCAGCGAGCTGCGCCAGGCCAAGAGGATCGTCGTCAAGCTAGGCAGCGCCGTGGTCACCCGTGGTGACGAGTGCGGCCTGGCCCTCGGACGTCTGGCCTCCATCGTAGAACAGGTGAGGAGTAGCAGCAGGGGTGCAAGAAAAACAGGATGGGGAGAGAGGAGGGCCACGCCCTCCTGAGGGGGGAGAGAAAATGGCCACGCCCTCCTGGGGGGGGTGCACGCACTCCTGGAGGGGGGTAGAAAAGGGCCACGCCCTCCTGAGGGGGGAAAGAAAAGGGCCACACCCCCCTGAGGGGAGAGAAATTCTGTACTGGGCTAGTGGCTACAGGTGTGGAAAGGTGAGGGCGAGAGACACACAGGTGAGGGTGGAGGGACACACAGGTGAGAGGGGAGGGACGTGCAGGTGAGGGTGGAGGGACACACAGGTGAGAGGGGAGGGACGTGCAGGTGAGGGAAGAGGGACACACAGGTGAGAGGGGAGGGACGTGCAGGTGAGGGAAGAGGGACGCACAGGTGAGGGTGGAGGGACGCACAGGTGAGGGTGGAGGGACACACAGGTGAGAGGGGAGGGCCGTGCAGGTGAGGGAAGAGGGACACACAGGTGAGGGTGGAGGGACACACAGGTGAGAGGGGAGGGACGTGCAGGTGAGGGAAGAGGGACGCACAGGTGAGGGTGGAGGGACGCACAGGTGAGGGTGGAGGGACGCACAGGTGAGGGTGGAGGGACACACAGGTGAGAGGGGAGGGACGTGCAGGTGAGAGGGGAGGGACGTGCAGGTGAGGGAAGAGGGACGTGCAGGTGAGAGGGGAGGGAAAACAGATTAGGGGGTGGGTGGGCTGAAGTTTCCTGTTCTCTGCTTTCTCCAGCTATGGGGATGTGTGTGTGTGTGTGTGTGTCGGTCTGTTGCCCACGGCAAAAGGGAAGAAGCTGCAGCTTTAGTGTGGGGGTGCTGATGTGCTGTGTTGTAAGTGCTGATGTGCTCCTGTAGGTGGCGATGTTGCAGAATCAGGGGCGTGAGATGATGATTGTGACGAGTGGAGCCGTGGCGTTTGGAAAGCAGCGTCTTCGCCACGAGATCCTCCTCTCCCAGAGCGTCCGCCAGGCCCTGCACTCGGGACAGAACGCTCTCAAGGATATGGTGAGGACCTTGACCTTTAACCTCTAACCCCTAACCAGGCCCTGCACTTGGGGACAGAACGTGTGTGTGTGTGATTGCCACTCCTAGTTGTTACTGTAATGAGTGTGTGTGTGTGTGTGGTTGATTGTCACTGCTGGTCATTAGTGTGATGAGTATGTGTGTGTGTGTGGTTGATTGTCACTGCTGGTCATTAGTGTGATGAGTGTGTGTGTGTGTGTGTGTGTGTGTGTGTGTGGGTGTGGTTGATTGTCACTGCTGGTCATTAGTGTGATGAGTGTGTGTGTGTGAGTGTGTGTGTGTGTGGTTGATTGTCACTGCTGGTCATTAGTTTGATGAGTGTGTTTTGTCTTGTTTCCCTCCTAGTCTCTTCCAGTGCTGGAGGCCCGAGCCTGTGCTGCTGCTGGTCAGAGCGGACTGATGGCCCTTTATGAAGCCATGTTCACACAGTACAGCACCTGCACTGCCCAGGTACACACACACACACACACACACACACACACACACACACACACCTGTGTAATTGTGCTTATGCTGGCCAGAACAGACTGACACTTGACTGATACTTAACAAAATTAAATTTTACCCAACATTCAGATACACACACACACAGGTGGGTATGTGTGTATTTGGTGTCTGATGGTGGTTGTCATATGTCTTATCCCCTTACCCAGATCCTGGTGACGAACCTTGATTTCCATGACGACCAGAAGCGGCGGAACCTGAACAGTACGCTACACGAGCTCCTGCGAATGAACATCGTGCCCATCATCAACACCAACGACGCCGTGGTGCCGCCACCCGAGCCCAACAGCGACCTGCAGGGGGTAAACGTGGGTATAGAGTCGAGGGGGGAGGGGCCAGGCCCGCCCCTACACCCACTGCATGCTGGGAAGGGCGCCGTGCAGAGGTGCATGCTTGGCCGTGCCGGGTGGAGCTCGGAGCTCAGGCTCCCGTACTAACTCACTTTATGGGTTCTTTACACTGATGTTCTAGACTGGTTGTTCCGCAACAGAACATGAACAAACATGTGGCCTCCATAACTGACCAGACATGCCTGAAATTTTCATACAATGGCTGAGTTTCAATGTCCTCCCTGCGAACTAAGCCCTGAGCCCTTATGGACTTAACTAACGCTGTTTAGTGAATACGTTTGCAAGGCTGTGAGTGCTCACCTTGCTGTTTGTTTGTTTCTTGGTAACTGTAAATGGCTCACAGGTGCTTTACTGTGACTCCATGCTTCTCCAGTGTTTCAGGTCACAACGCTATGAACTGTGGGTAATTTAGCACAGTCTGCATGCTAGGCCGGCTTTAGGAAAGGGCTCAGAAAGGTGCAGCCGAGCCCTCTGAGACCCTCCTAAACCCTCCTAAACTATGAACACATATTTAAGTCAGTGAGTCTGTAAGGGGGGACAATGAGACAGCCATTCATTGCAAGTACCTGACATTTTATCTGAATTGCCCAGATAATATTTCAGTATCAATCTTCAGGGGGTGTAGGGAATATCACAGGTCAAAAGGTCATTCATCCCAGGATCGGTCGCTGGTGTGTAGGGAGTATCACAGGTGAAACGTTATTCATCCCAGGAACAGTAACTTGCAAAGATCACTAATAGGGCTGAGAATTGACAGGATTTTATCAATATTGATGCCATTGTCAATTCTGCTTATTGGTCCAATTCTTTATCAGTTCTCTTATCAATTCCTCACTGTTGACAAGGACCATAGACAGCTTGCTATTATAATTAATATTTTTCTAATTATTATTGCTGCAAATACAAAATGTGAACTCGTATTGATATACAGGCTACCATGTAGTGGCAATTGCGTTGTATTGGGGGCAATTTGAGTGCAAGATCTTTGTCCACGTATAGTCTGTACCTGAACTTCATGTTGATGAGACCTGAGAATCTATTCACAGTCCCCCCTTGAATTGATCCAAGTACCCCCAGGGGTACTCGTACCCCAGTTTGACAACCACTGACCTAGACCACTAAGGTGACAATATCAGCTTATTGGAATGAGGAAAACCATGTAGAGCTGTGTTATCCATTTCTATTTTGGATTTGAAAGACCAATCAACAGTGGTCTGAAAAACATGTCGGCATTGGTAAGAGAAATTGATAGCGTCAGAGGGTTACGAAGTGAATGGAAGCATTTGATTTTCGATTCTGCTTGATTCCTAGTTCTCGATACCCATCCCTAATCTCTAACAATATAAGCGTTCACACCGACCAATCAGAAGGCAAGTCTCTCGTCTTTCTAAATTTGTTGGATTCGGATTGGCTGTCGGGTGTCCGATCCTCCTTCAGATCACCCTGAATGTGTCCACTCATTCTTCATATGGTTGTGGCTATAGTGTAGTTGTGTGGATGCTGCCAATCTTGTTTGCTAGAGGGATGCTTTAAACCGTTGAGTTTTGCTGTCATGGTTCTGGTTCTGGATCCTGGTGAGAGTTTTGCCATCATGGTTCTGGTTCCTGGTGAGAATGGCCCTTTGCTCTTTCCTTTTTTTTCCCCAGAATGATTCCACCCCTATCTCCTCTAATGGCTATGCATCCTAGCATGCTCTGCATACACATCAAACTCCGTTTCCCAGGGTGCATCTGCATGCTTCAGCTGCCGGTCCTCCATCATGCACAGAGAGGGCTTATGGGTAACGTAGTTTCTGCTCCTCTGCAGGTGATTAGCATCAAGGACAATGATAGCCTGGCGGCTCGCCTGGCCGTGGAGATGAGGGCCGACCTGCTCATCGCCCTCTCTGATGTGGAAGGTATGATGTCACTTCCTTTTGTCAGATTACATTTAGAGATGATATTCACAGATTACCTCACGGTTGTAGCTGATGTCAGCTAGATATAGTGTGTGTGTCTTGGCATGTAAGCACACACCTCCTTTGACATATGCACACACTCACATCTCACTCTAAAGGAACCATCTTTACTGAGCTGGTTAATGTATGCTTATGGACACAGACACACACCTCCTGTAAGCACACACCTCCTTTGACGTATGGACACACTCACATCTCACTCTAAAGGAACCATCTTTACTGAGCTGGTTAATGTATGCTTATGGACACACACACACACACACCTCCTCTGACGTATGGACACACTTACATCTCACTTTAAAGGAATCATCTCTACTGAGCTGGTCAAGGTGTGCTTATGGACTTGTTTGCCTTGCTTACTAAAGTGTGTGTGTGCCTTGCTCCACCCCCCCCCCCCACACACACACACACACACACAGGTCTGTATGATAGCCCCCCTGGCTCTGACGATGCCAAACTCTTGGACACCTTCTACCCTGGAGACCAGCAGTCCATCACATATGGGACCAAATCCAGAGTGGGCATTGGAGGCATGGAGGCCAAGGTAAAAACACACACACAGACACATAACATTAAACGCACACACACACACACATATAAATAGCATTTTACACACAAAAGCTCATAACATTACACACACACTCATAGTATCACACACACACACTTATAATATTACAAACACACATACACACACACTCACACACACCGTCAAAACCTGAGTAGCGAGTAGTTGAGCTCTGTGTGTGTGTGTGTGAGAGAGTCTGCTCTCTGGTTTCAGGAGTGGGGAGTAAAGCATGTCTATTCACCTGTTCTTCGTGTATGTTCATGTGTGTGTCTGTGTGTGTGCGTATGTGTGTGCGTGCGCGCAGGTGAAAGCTGCCCTCTGGGCGCTGCAGGGTGGCACGTCAGTTGTCATTGCCAATGGAACTCACCCAAAGGTCACAGGTCACGTCATTACGGACATCGTTGAGGGGAAGAAAGTCGGCACCTTCTTTTCAGAGGTCAAACCTGCTGGTAAGTGTGTGTGTGTGTGTTGCCTCTTGACTGCTTCAGAGGGAACCAGGATGTTCACACTGATGAACACCCACAGCTCATTGACGATATGTGTTTGTACATTGATGAGTGTGTGCGAGTACATCTGAATGTGTGTGTGTGTGTGTGTGTGTTTTTCAGGTCCTACGGTTGAGCAACAGACAGACATGGCCCGGGCTGCTGGTAGAACTCTGGCATCCTTACACCCTGACCAGGTTACCAACACACACACACACACACACACACACACACACACACACACACACACACACATACACACACAGACCTAGCACATAAAAACATGCATCTGTATTGTATGTGGATTCATGTATTTAAGTGTGTGTGTGTGTATGTGTGTGTGTATGTGTGTGTATGTGTGTGTGTATGTGTGTGTTGTCCTTCAGAGGAGTGAAATCATCTGCACCTTTGCTGATCTCATGACTGAGAAGAGGGAGGAGATCTTAACTGCAAACAAGAAAGACATGGAACTGGCTGTCAGTGCAGGTGTGTGTGTGTGTGTGTGTGTGTGTGTGTGTGTGTGTGTGTGTGTGTGTGTGTGCGTGCGTGCGCGTGCGAGTGTGAGGAAGTGATTTAAGTGGTTCTATGTGAACTATTGCTCTTTTGTTCTAACCACTGATCCTCCACCTTCTGTCTTCTCACTCACACACACACACTTTGATCCTCCTCCTTTCCTCACTCCCTCTCACACACATACACACACCCACGCACACGCACACCCTCACCCTCACCCTCACCCTCGTAGGTCGTCTGTCCCCTCCGATGCTGAAGCGTCTGAGCCTGTCGTCGGCGAAGCTGAACAGTCTGGCCATCGGCCTTCGCCAGATCGCCGTGTCGTCTCAGGACAGCGTGGGCCGCGTGCTCCGACGCACCCGAGTGGCCAATAACCTGGAGCTGGAGCAGATCACCGTTCCCATCGGAGTCTTACTCGTCATCTTTGAGTCCCGACCAGACTGCCTGCCACAGGTGAGACACAGAGACACACACACACACACACACATACACACACACTCACAGACATTGACATACAGATACACACACACACACATATACACACATAGACATACAGATACACACACACACACATATACACACACTCACACACATAGACATACAGATACACACACACACACACACACACAGACATACAGATACACACAGACACACACACACAGACATACAGAAACACACACTCACATACACACACAGACATACAGATACTTACACATACACACACACACACACAAACATACACAAATATATATATACACACACTCATGTCATCTCATCCTTTCTGTAGAAATCCTTAAGTTGCATGATTGTTGTTGTTGGGATGTTTGAACATGGTGTGTGTGTGTGTGTGTGTGTGTGTGTGTGTGTGTGTGTGTGTGTGTGTGTGTGTAGGTGTCAGCTTTGGCCATTGCCAGTGGTAATGCTCTACTGCTGAAGGGTGGAAAAGAGGCAACCCACACCAATCGCATCCTGCATGAGATCGCCCAGGAAGCACTGTCCCTGCACGGAGTCAAAGACGCCATCCAGCTGGTGAGACACACACACACACACACACACACACACACACGCCTCTTTTGCTTGATGAGAGATTGTCTGTTGTAATGTGGTAGAGTTTAATCTATGTAACATTTCCTGTGTGTGTGTTCATGCACATGCATCTTTGTGTGTGTGTGTGTGTGCATGTGCATCTTTGTGTGTGTGTGTCTGTGTCCTGTCCCAGGTGAGCACTCGTGAGGAGGTGGAGGACCTGTGTCGTCTGGAGAAGATGATTGATCTCATCATCCCTCGCGGCTCCTCCCAGCTGGTGCGGGACATCCAGCGTGCTGCCAAGGGCATCCCTGTGCTCGGACACAGCGAGGGCATCTGCCACGTCTATATCGACACAGACGCCAGCATCGACAAGGTCGTCAAGATCGGTGAGCACAAACCTACACCCGTGGAAAACCATGTTGGAGTTTGAAGTCTGCAAAATGAATTATTGTTCATTGCACTAAAATTTGGCTTTTGTGCTTTTGATGTGTAATATAATGACTTACTAATGAAGCTCTCACACGCTCAGCACTCAGGTAGTATGTGCTGTAGGCTGTATTACGCTCAGCACTCAGGTAGTATGTGCTGTAGGCTGTATTACGCTCAGCACTCAGGTAGTATGTGCTGTAGGCTGTATTACGCTCAGCACTCAGGTAGTATGTGCTGTAGGCTGTATACGCTCAGCACTCAGGTAGTATGTGCTGTAGGCTGTATTACGCTCAGCACTCAGGTAGTATGTGCTGTAGGCTGTATTACGCTCAGCACTCAGGTAGTATGTGCTGTAGGCTGTATTACGCTCAGCACTCAGGTAGTATGTGCTGTAGGCTGTATTACGCTCAGCACTCAGGTAGTATGTGCTGTAGGCTGTATTACGCTCAGCACTCAGGTAGTATGTGCTGTAGGCTGTATTACGCTCAGCACTCAGGTAGTATGTGCTGTAGGCTGTCGGGCAGCGCTGTGCAGGGATGGCGAGAGGGGTTCGTTTGACTTGGCTGGGTGCCTGGGTGCCTGATCTTCTATGATCTTGAATACGCCTCTTGTTTGGCCCTGTTGTGTCATGTGACACATGCTGGTGTGTTCTGATTGGCTCTGTTGTGTCATGTGATGCATACTGGTGTGTTCTGATTGGCCCTGTTGTGTCATGTGACGCATGCTGGTGTGTTCTGATTGGGGTCAGGATTTGGGTGGTTAGCTTCAGCCAATTAGCAAGGCGCTTCCTCGTTGCCATTTTTCAGAAATGACATTATTTCCTGTAGCATTTGTGTGTGCATGTTGATGGGCGGCCCCCCCGGGTCCATTCCACTCCCACAAAAACCACCTGTCTGGTCCCCATCCCGTGACAGAGGTCTGGTTTTTAAACCCCCGTCACGCTCTAACTTTGAAAGCAGTGGGAATGGATGATCTCTACCATGCCTTAAGTTTTACTAAACTGGTTTTGGAAGTTTAGTGTCATCTTACCGACGCAGTGCCTGCTGTGAACTGGCCCACGTACGACACACCAGCCAATTAAACAACGAGGCTCTCGCTTTCCACGCATTAATTCAGTTCAATTCAATTCAGTTTTATTTACACAGCGCCTTTTACAATAGTATTGTCTCGTTACATTAGCAATGCTGATATCAGGCTATGGGAACACATTATCAATGCTGGTATCAGGCTATGGGAACACATTATCAATGCTGGTATCAGGCTATGGGAACACATTAGCAATGCTGATATCAGGCTACGCAAAAGAATCCAGCGTCTTCCCCAGCACAAGTTTCAAAGTGTTTTTGAACTCTTTAGCCAACATGCTTAAGCAGCCTTTTCTTCTGTCTGTGTGTTTAAACACCTTTACTCATCCTGCACAAAACAAGACCAAGATGAAGTGAATGTGATGTCAGGATTGGAACACAAACTGAGGAATTATTACCTCCATTCCATTTCTCCTGTGATTAATGTGGAATTACTAAATATCACTTTCTCTACTGCTCTCCCATTTTTAAATTAAATTAATTAAATTAACACGCATTTATGGGGGGGGCCGAATAGGCTACCAATTGGCCGTGATTTTGGGCAGAGTCAGAGGACGCTGCACATTCACGCACATTCATTTACATTTACATTTAGGCATTTAGCAGACGCTTTATCCAAAGCGACTTACAAAAGAGGATAACATTCAAGCTACAACACAATGAACTAACAAGGAGTGCATATTGCTAACATAGAATCTGCGCTGTTTTAAGTTGAAAGTGCAATAGTGTAACACAATGTAGAGAAATTAAATTATTAAGTGCATTCTCAAAGTTTACACCAGGAGATATTCTTGGAAGAGCTTAGTCTTCACGAGTTTCTTGAAGGTGGAGAGGGTATCAGTTGATCTGGTAGCACTTGGGAGGTCATTCCACCAGCGCGGAACCAGATATGAGAAGAGTCTGGACCGACCTGCACAAGGTGTTGGCCGTGCTAGAAAACGTTCCTTAGAGGAGCGTAATGGTCGTCGGGTGACATAGGGCTTCAGAAGAGAATTCAAGTAGATGGGAGCAGAGCCATCATTCACCCTGTAGGCCAACATAAGTGCCTTGAATTTAATGCGAGCAGCCAAGGGCAGCCAGTGAATCATGCATTGACATGCCTGTAGAGAACATCCAGTGGGCATCCCTGACACAGCTGTGTGACGCCCGGACCTCCAGTAGTAACATGGGACCTGCTTAGCTAAAGAAAATAAAAAACGAAAATGAAATTCCATTTTGTAAACTGAAAAGTTTGTTCAGTTTTGTCTGAATTCCCCAGCATAGCGTTTCCCATTGGAATGAATGGGGGCGAGACGTCCACTTTCTCCAGCTCTCATAAT
>PYXC01001849.1:332500-342500 GCA_015244755.2 Tenualosa ilisha | reverse complement strand
GAAGTATCTCCACGAGAACCTGCCCGTCGCCCAGCCCCTCCACGGACAGAGGACCAGCAACTAGACCCGACCGCACCGCTGCGCACCGGACCTACACTCAACGGAACTCAAAAGAAATTCTCCAACCCAACGTCTAAACTCTCAGACTGGAATGTGTTCACAAAAGAAAACAAAACAAAACCAAAAATAAACAGAAAATGCTTATTTAAAGCTTAACAGGTAGTGGCCACAGCAAGCGTGTAAGGCCTACAGGACAAAAACCTGCACTACCACTTGGACAGAAGGGTTTAATGACCAGATCCCATTAGTAGGAAAACCCAAATACTCCAACATGCAGCAGCTCAGTGGGAAAAATGTGGAGCTGACCTTATGACCCTATGACCCTGACCCCTAATACGTTGCTGATTTGAGGACTCTCTGTGGTCTCTCCTCAAATCAGGCCATTTTTGTATGTCCTTCATGCACATTGCTAGGCTGGTGCATTGTGGGTAATCTCAGGGGTTGAGGGGTTTAGGTGAATACACACACAGACACAAACAAACACAGTTGGCTCTAAAACATCTCACTTGGTGTGTTTTCCATCACCTGCTTAGCTAGACTCAATCTTATCAGGGTTACCCACAATCCACTGCTCTCAGTGTGCTTTTTGTCGCCCTCAACATCTCCCCCCGAGTCTCTTCTCCTCTTGTTCTCTGGTTCTCTCTCTCTCTACTTTTGTCTACCTCTGCAGGGCTTGGCCTGTGTGTCTGGTGTGGTGAGGAATGGCTCAGCTTCCCATGACTGATAGACCAGTAGCTTACACACACACACACACACAAAGAGAGGTGTCTGCAGAAATATCAGACCGCGCACATAGAGCACACCCTTTCAAACATACATACACACACACACACATAAAGAGACCTTGGACCACAAACCCATCTTTCTCTCGCGCACACACACACACACTCACACAGACAGGAGCAGAAGTAAATATTGTCAGTGTTCTTGTGTAGGACGGTCATTCCTAAGCCAGTAGGACTCGCTCTCTGCTAACTGGTCTGAAGACCTTTGGGCCTCCATCTGCAGACAGAAAAGAGTGATATGTGGTCCAACACAAGGATGGATCCCAGACTTATAATCTCTCTTCAGTGTAATATTGTTTTTAATGCGTCACTTTTGGTATTTCTGCCAGACTGCTTTTTTCCCTGTTGCCTCTGGGCTTGGCCTCATTCCCTGGGACACGATCTGCTTTGGATCGTCCTTGGACACGCATCTACTTACTGGACTTGGAGAGAGGCCACAATGTTCCTCTGCTGGCAAAATCTCTTTCTCTATTCTCTCTCTCTCTCTCTCTCTCCCCTCCCCCTCCCTTGCCCCCCCCCCGCTGGCCAAGAGGGCAGGCTGCTCCTCCTGATACCTGTACCAGGTGAGCCCCACCCCCACACCCTCCCACCCTGTCTGCCCCAGTGCCGATGGAGGACAGGGACATTCCAGCCTGGGCTCTGGAAGAAACGCTCTGTTGGATATCCATGTTTTCAGTTTGTTGTAAAATAAAAGTTTTTGCAGAATAATTATCTTGTTCTTTGTGATGATTCTGATGCTTGTATGGTTGTGTAAGATTGATGTGCTGGCAAGATTTGAAGAGTGACAGTGTGTGTGTGTGTGCATATATGTGTGAGACAGTGTAAGTGTGTTTCACAGAATGCATAAAACTCAAAGTAATGAACACTACTTCTAGCCGCTCTCAAAAAAATAAAATACCAGTTCAGTTCTCTCCACTGGGCCTTGTTTTGTGATATATCATTAATTTGTCTGTTTCTTGACAGTATCGTGAGGAGATCAGTGGCGTGTTCAGCGGGGAATATGTCTTAAGGGGACTGTAAGTGGGCCAGGCAAGAGCAAACACAATACTACAGAGGATTAATTATGTAGCTATTAGCGCCAAGGCAGTCGGCTGCGCTGCTACTGAGGCGCCGAGCGAAAGATCTCTGCCTTTTGACGTCTGCGCTTCGTTTCATTCTCCAAAACGCGCTGTTTACGCCCTCAATGAGCGCCATCAAAAAACCGAAGAGAAAGGGCTTGTAGATGAAGAGAACTGGAAGAAAAGCCCTGATCTTATTTCAAATTCTCTTCTGTTGTTTCTCCACTAGCAAGGAGGACCGGGGATCACGCTCGCTCGCGCACAGATAAAAGGCGCGATAATAAAAGGAGAAATTGCGTTAATGATGAAGCTACCAGTGTGACGAGACAAAACAAAAGAGAAAACAAGTAATTTGTGCCGATCTTTTAAGAGAAATCTGAAATCCTCTCAGTGTAGTGTAGTCTTGAGCTGCAGCTCCTGTGCTTTTAGGCTGTATCTCTCTGAAGGTGAGGGCAGGCCGGTTCACGGCAATCACCGCCTCCTGCTCGGCAATGTAGAAATGCGTTCATCAATCAACGGCAGTTAACCCCGCGGCTTTGCGTTTACGTAGACCAGCACCAGTATCCGCAACAACTTGTTCCACATCCGTAATTTGAACCAAGTAGGGTCCATCCCAGCCGCCTGTCATCCAGATTTGTAGTCATCAAAGTCAGTCTGTGATCCACACATCTGCGCGTCGTGGCCGGGGAGAGCCCGTGGCGAGGGGGAGCACAGAGAAGGACGCTGCATGCCCTGGCACGGCGGTGCGCACGTTCTCAGAGCTTTAATTGAACATTACTCAAGGCCAAAACTCATATTTCTTGTTATTCTTCATCTTTAGAGACTCAAATATGCTCCCCGCTGAGCGCAGTTTTTTTCTTAACATCAATAATTCATCCTCAAAAGTTACACATACATTTGTATCTTCGCCAATTATGGCCTTCTAATTAACTATTTCAATAATTGATATTTATTTCTGAAAGAGTCTCTCCCTGGTCCAATGAAACATGTATGACTGAGGCTGTGCAGGGGTGTATTTTGTGTTCTGAGAGCGCGCCATGCTCGGGGCAAGCACCAGGCCACTTTGACTCTTCCTCTTTGAGTTGTGCTGCCCTGTGATGTGGGCCTCGCGCAGGACCCTTTCATGGGTCCCTCGCCCCCGCCAAGCGCCATGTGATCTTATAAAGACTCGCGCGGCCTGCGCCTCAGAAAGGCTTTTTTTTGTTCTTTAATAACGCTCTTCAAAGAACGCGCCGGTGCCCCTTCCTCTTCATTTTGTGCGTGTGATGTCATAGCAAGCTGATGAAATTGCCTTCGGAGGAACAGGAGAAAGCCGGCCCGACATCGTCACTGATTTTAAGAGACCTTGATGATGGTAATTGTCTCTGAGGCTCTTTTCCTTATTCCTAAAAAATATGTTAGTCAGTTAACTTTGAACTGATTATTGATTATTGATTAACTTTGAATTTTTGAATTGATATGTTGTAGACTTAAATCCACACTACTCTTGTGGCTGAGTCCTTATAATTGTAATGGCTTGTAAGACTATGTATTTTGTTTAGTTGTCTTGAGGACTTGCCTTAATAACTTTAAATAACTTTTTTTTTTCCTGAAGGTGTTTATCCTTCTTATGCGAACTATCACTCAGTCTTATTTCATGTGCACTAAAGTTAGTTTTTATAAACAGATGACAAAGTAGCCTTCACCGGGCCAGTGTTCACGACTTTCAGGTAGCTTTATTGACTTTTTAAAATGTATTTCTTTAGGAGAGGGTATGGGGACCAGAGAGAAGTCCACAGTTTTCACAGTTAGTTAACACACACAAGGAAAACAGCAAGGCCATCACCGGTAGGTCCGCAGGATGCCATGACTACCCCCTGAGGCCAGAATCAACAATGCATCAATAACCTGACGTCAGGAACCATGTCTGATGGGACTGGGCACAGACTGGACCTTGGAGACGACCGAGACCAGGGGGTGTGGGGAGTGGGGGGGTGAGGACTGGGGTGGGGTGGGGTTTGTGAGGCAGTGGGTGAGCAGGTGGGGCAGGGTCTCCATGGTGACAGCTCTCAGTTCTGCTCGGTGACGCGACGGAGGGAGCCGAAGGCGGGGCTGCCGCTGCCCCACTCATGGAAGTGGCGGTACTCGCCGGGACGCAGGAAGTACTGGCGTCCACGGTAGTTGGGGTGCTCGTGCAGGATCCAGTAGCCCTCCATGACGTTGACGGAGGAGATGTTGTGGCCGGACAGGCGCTCACGCAGGTCGGGGCAGTCCTCCATCATCTCCATGCCCTGGCCCCCGAAGTCTGAGCGCTCAAACAGCTTAATGTGGTAGTTCCCACGATACTGCAGGGGGCGACAGAGAGACACACACAGCACAACACTCAGGAGCAGGCTCACGGAAAGAGCGTATGCAGTCGTTGAAGTTGGCCCAGCACTGGTATGGGGGGTGCTCTTGTGTGTGTGTGTGTGTGTGTGTGTGTGTGTGTGTGTGTGTACATGCCTTACCGGGGGCACCATGCGGCAGGAGCGGATGCAGTCGTTGAAGCCGGCCCAGCGCTGGTAAGCGGGATACTCGCCTTTGTGCAGCATGTACTGGTAGCCCATGTAGTTGGGCTTCTCGTAGGCCACCCAGCAGCCGCTGTCCACACGGATGGAGTTGCACCGGGACAGATGGGAGTGCATCTCAGCACAGTCACTGCTGCACTCATAGTGACGGCCCTGGAAGTCCCGGTCCTCGTAGAAGATTATCTACACACACACACACACATACACACACACACCCATACCCACGTAGTGGCACATATACACCACAGGCATACACACAGTAATACAATGAGGAGATGAGCTCCGATACGGGGAAGATCGGAGGTGAAGAGGAGTCTGGTCTTTGCCCAATCTAGACCTCCTCAGGGTCTCATATATGCTTTGTCTATCAGCTGGTAGTCTAGAGACTAGGTATTACAGATGGTGGCTTGAAGAAGAGATGTGTTTAGATTTTGCTCACTTTGTGTCGCTGTGTGTCACAGATTCACAGATGGGATGGGATGAGACAGAACTTCAAGAGTGATCAAAAGAGTGAATCTACTCTATCTAATAGATTAGTAATGACTGAAGACTAAACTCACTCCTCATGAATCTATCTACTCTATCTAATAGATTAGTTATGACTGAAGACTAAACTCACTCCTCATGAGTGAATCTACTGTATCTAATAGATTAGTTATGACTGAAGACTGAACTCACTTCTCATGAGTGAATCTACTCTACCTAATAGATTAATTATGACTGAAGACTAAACTCACTCCTAATGAGGAAGCCCTTAAACCTTAGCACTTTACTGACATCCATTGATAAGAGTTTTGAGAGTTTCAAATGCTATTAGCAGGACTAATTGAGACAAATCGTTCGATACCAATGCCAAGGTCATGTTGCAAACACGTTTTCATTTCCGTTTTATGGCAGTCCATGCCTCTCCTGTGTTTCACACCACAACACTATGAACTGTGGATAATTCCCTTTAGCAAAGTCTGCATGCGACTGACAGCAGGACACCCTTAAATCCTCACAAACGGGTCTCTTTTCCCCCACGTGTCTCCTAGTGGAATATCCATAAGACTCTGCTGTGCAAAACTCCATTTGGTCCCACAGACAGACCTCAGTGTCTCCAACACGAGGTAAAAATCAAACACACCAGGAGCTTGAGTTTGGAGCCCTCAGTCCACAGAGGAGGACTGCAAATGTTAGAGGCTGATTTGATGCTTCCAGGAGGTCATGTGTGTTGTAGAGAGCAGTAACCCTGCCCTGTGATACCTGCTGAGCGTCACTGGAGCTGTCTAGCGCCCAGTAATAACATTAACGCGGAGCCCCAATCTCTTGGTCATTAGCAATGGAAACATCATCTACAAACACACTGCAGCAACTCCTCTCTCTTCTCTGCCTTTAGGCATAGAAGTGTGTGTAATTTCAATCAGAGTCTTTGATACTGAGATAATTGCATGTTGTTTTCCTCCTGTAGTCTTAGTGCTGTCTGAGCGGATCTGTGAGCGCATTCAGGAACACTGACATCAGAGGACCAGAAACCAGTAATCGCTCTCTCTCTCTCTCTCTCTCTTAATGCTGTTCATCTCTCCAACAGGCTATTCTTCTGAGGACAAAGTCTATTTTAATGATTTATTCATATAATTAATCACTCAATTATTCATTAGGTACCAGCCCTGTCTCTCTAGCTGTCCTGTCACCAAGGACAAACTTTCCCTGGCTGTCAGCAAAGAGGAAAAGCAGGGAGAGACCGAGACACTGTTGAGAGCCAGACCAAGAGAACTAGGTGAGATTGAGATACTGTTGAGAGACAGACCAAGAGAACTAGGTGAGACTGAGACACTGTTGAGAGACAGACCAAGAGAACTAGGTGAGACTGAGACACTGTTGAGAGACAGATCAAGAGAACTAGGTGAGATTGAGACACTGTTGAGAGACAGACCGAGAGAACTAGGTGAGATTGAGATACTGTTGAGAAACGGACTGAGAGAACTAGGTGAGACTGAGACACCGTTGAGAGACAGACCAAGAGAACTAGGTGAGATTGAGACACTGTTGAGAGACAGACCGAGAGAACTAAGTGAGACTGAGACACTGTTGAGAGACAGACCAAGAGAACTAGGTGAGATTGAGACACTGTTGAGAGACGGACCGAGAGAACTAGGTGAGCTTGAGACACTGTTAAGAGATGGACTGAGAAAACTAGGTCAGATTAAAACACTGAAGGCATGAAATTGAGATCCTATTGAGACTATGACATTGTAGGCATCAGACTGAGATCAGACTGGGACTACAAACTTAAAGGTATGTGATTGAGTTCAGATTACAACTGAGATACTGAGGGCATGAGGTTAAGAGTTTGAGACTGGGGCCTGCCATACTAATCTACTAGGTTTAGATTAGGATTACAGCGAGTGTGAAATTTAGATCAGGATTAAACAGAGTGAGGTTTAGACCAGGATTATTGTGAGTGTGAAATTCAAATTAGGAGGCAATGTTTGCGTGTGTGTGTGTGTATGTGTGTTTGTGTGTGGTCTTACCTTGCCCATGGTGACTGGTGTGTGTGTGCGATGAGGGGTCCAGAACAGGCCTCCAGCCCCTGACCCTGTCTTTATAGGCGTGGGGATGGGCGTCCGCGAGGGCTCTGTTGTGTCCACACAAAGCCGTGCCGTGTCAGCACACTGTGGCTATAGAGATCCGCCTCTCCTATAGGGCAGTCGCCACACGGATGGCATTGTGTCGCCGCGGCAACACTGCAAACACCGCATTAACGTCTCCCCCCTCGCATGCCTCACAATGGGAGTTGCCAACTCAGTCTATATTCACACACACTCTCTCACACACACACACACATACACACATACACTCATACACACATACACTCACACACACATGCTAGAGCAATGTATAGAGGTGAACCTAGAGGGTTGTGAACAGGAGGGGCACCAAAACATTGCATGCTTGGCTTCTGTGTGTGTGTGTGTGTGTGTGTGTGTGTGTGTGTGTGTGTGTGTGTGTGTGTGTGTGTGTGTGTGTGTGCGCGCACGCTATTCAATTCAGGAATGCTGTTTCCCTCATTTTCACCTTTCTCTCAGTCTGTCTAGATAGCAACACCACTCATGCATCCACACTCATGTTTTAGCTAAAGAATTTATCGGTGTGGCAAATTATTATTGTTATTTATTTATTTGGCCGCTTGTTTATTTGTTTGTATGGAAAAAGTATCTGTGTGTGTGTGTGTGTGTGTGTTTTCAGAAGACAAAAAGAAAGATGGTTTGTAGGGTTTTCATGGTTTATTGAAGGAGACCAGGTGTACACGTAAGATGCAGAGAGAGACAGTGGTACTCTTAGAAAGCCTAGCACATCTATTAGGCCCTCTAGGGCTCACTCTGGGAGTGTGTGTGTGTGGCGCCGTTTTCGTTTTCACCACTGACGTGTGTTGGCACTAGTAAGTTGGGTGTGTATGTCTTCACACCTGCCGCATGCATGCATGTGTTCCTGCCTGATATGTGTGTGTGTGTTTGTTGTCACACCTGTTGCATGCATGTGTTAAAGTTTGTGTTGAGACAGTGAGCAGCTGCGCTGCGTGTGTGTTTGTGTGTGTATGTGTGTGTGTGTGTGTGTGTGTGTGTGTAGGGGGGAAACTTACATGAGGCTAGGCCTCATGCGTCTGAAGGAACCCACCATGGGGTTGAAGCAGCCCCACTCCATGCAGCCGCGGTACTCTCCGGGCCGCAGGAAGAACTGGCGCCCCCTGTAGTGGGGATGCTCGTAGAACACCCAGTAGCCCTCGATCACGTGGGACGAGAAGATGTCACGGTAACCGAATCGGTCATAGACGTTGGGGCAGTCGTCCATGAACTCCATCATGTGACCAGCCAGGTTGGGGCGGTTGTAGATCCTCATGCGATAGGCACCTCTGTACTGTTGGAGGGAGAGGGCCCGCACAGAGCGTTAGACAATAAACAGATAAACAAATAAACAAACAAGCTCCCTAATACGGCCTCGTGTGGTGGAGTGTAGTATTACCAGTTGATTTGGGTGTCAGGACGACCGTGTTGTTTTTGACAGTGTTGGTTTATGTCAGTGCAGTTTGTTCTTCACATTCTGGATTTGAATGGAAACACTGAATGTAAAAGTCTTCTGTTACCTCCTGAACCATGAAACTCTCAGATAAATCTGTACAGCAGCAGACATCAATGAGAGCACTGCCACAGCCCACTCAGCAGAGAGACCCCGAGGACTCGTGCACGTAGTCCAAGGCCAAATGCATGATTACCCCTTTAACATGTGGTCCAAGGCCAAATCTATATGATTACCCCTTTAACATGCAGACTCAGGGCAAATTTATGTGATTACCCCTTTAACATGTAGACTAAGGGTAAATCTATATAATTAACCCCAAATACTCACCAAGGCCAAATCTATACTATAACCTTCTAAACACTGAGACTAGCTGCAAATCTTTAGAACTAGCCTTTAGGCAAGCGTCTGCTCTCCCTCTCCCTATCCCTCTCCCTCTTCGTCTCTCTCTCTTTCTCTCCCTCTCTGTCTCCATATGCCCCATGTGGGACCTTGGAGGGCCCGCAGCACTGTGAACTGGAGTTGGGGGGGTGTCAACCAACCCCCTCACTCTGTAATGCCACAACACACCTGGCTCTACTAATTGATTATGTTACTCTCCATGTATCTATCAGTGACTACATTACTCTAATGGACATTATCTGTATTGTTTTAACACATTTATAATACTGTAATAAACATGACCTGCTAGGTTTTAAAAACATCTATAGCACTCTAATAAACACTACTTATAGCTCTCTAATAAACACCTTTAGCTGTCTAATAAACACAATTAAGCATTTGAAGCATCAATGAGGACCTGAGGATCAAACTGATCTTCATACTGTGACCTTGACTGGGGAACAGGTCAATACAAGGCCAGGTACCTAAAGTGGTCTGAACTGGTCTATACAGGTCTAACTCTAACCTAAAGTGGTCTGAACTGGTCTATGCAGGTCTAACTCTAACCTAAAGTGGTCTACACAGGTCTAAAACTCACCTAAAGCAGGTCTAAACAGGCCTAAGCCTCGCCTGGATGTGAGGTCTTGGTCTAGTCTTAGTCTTGTTCTCAGTCTAGGCTGAGCTTAACCCTCCTCTCTGTGTTGCCATCCACTGCAGTCAGTCTCATTCTGCCTCTGCCAGGATTGGCCTCTTTTCCTGGCTATTCGAAACTCAAGACATTAACACACTTTGTTCTGGAAAACTTTGACGGTGACGGTATGTGGGTGTGTGTGTGCGTGTGTGAGTGTGTCTCTTCTATCACGGCCAAATGACAGTGAGATGAAGGGGATTTTAATGAAGAAGAGAATCTTTGGAGTGAGGCGTTCTTCCCCAGATGGACCATGTCTGGCTTAATTATTTATTTTTTAATTTGTTGAGATTTTTAGCCTTTGAATTCACCCCCAGAGTCTATAAATTTCATCAAAGGGCCTCCTCATTGGCATTGATTTGTTTAGAAGTTTTTTTGTGCATGTCTGTGTGAATGAACATGTGCGTGTGTGTGTGTGTGTTGTTT
>PYXC01001849.1:320000-325000 GCA_015244755.2 Tenualosa ilisha | reverse complement strand
TTGTCGGATGCACCGTTATGGTCCTCGGAATGCAGTTTATCAGAATGTGATCCCCGAGGTCGTGTTTCTAATAGCTGTAAATTGAATAGACCCCCCCAACCCCGTTAGTGTTTTTATTCTTTCAAAGGGGTCTCCCCATTTTGAGTGATAAATAAATTAATATAATAACACGCGGCGCTTTCGTCCATCTCAAATGTCAAGGCTGTATGAATTGGACTACGGCCGTGAAAGACGGCTCAAAAAATTCAAATGAAATAAATTCTCACCGAATAATAAGCTGAGCTGAGAAAGCAGAGTGGGCCTCCTTTTGAGACAGCGCGGCACACCGCCTTGTCCAGCCTGACACCTTGTCTTTTATGTCCCAGACTCTCAGCATTGCCACATCGCACTGCCACTTTCAAAAGGTTCGAGTAAATTAGCCAATCGTTTTTAATATTTTAATATGTTTAACCATTAAGCAAAACCATTTGATAGGCTACCAGACAGGTCAATTTATAAGCTACGTGACACGTAAAATACTACTGTAAACGGTATATTATATTATATTATATTATATTATATTATATTATATTATATTATATTATATTATGAATTTATTAAGAACGAACTAGACTGTCATAGCCCGGCTACCTCTTGCATTTTCAGTAATACGACCCTGAAGTGACATTAATAATTTATAGGGCAGAAGTCAAAAGAAATCATCTGTAATTCAATCTGCTGTCTAGCCTCTGCTGCCTGTTGTGTGATAAGAAATGACCCTTAAAACTGGTCATAAAATGTTCACAACTTTTACAGTTCTTCTACAGGAACCTCCTTGCAGAGCTGCCGTTACTAATGACAGGTTGCCCGTCACCTGCTGTGCTTGCTACTTGGCTGCAGGAGAGCGTTTGCACCGCTAGAGGGCACTCGCACCCAAAGCAATCATTCATCCTGCCCGGTCGCGGTTTTGTACTCCGTCATCCACGGTGTTCTTGCCCCGCAGTACCACAGAGCCCTGCTGCCGTTCCCGTCGAGTCCTCCTTGTCTCAGCCGACCACTAAGCTCACCAAAAGCACACACACACACACACACTGACAGGCAGGCAGGCCATAGATAACATCAAACCATACCCAGTGGATGACATTCTGCTGGACTCCACCTAGACAAGGCTACTCGCGTGTTTCGCGCCATGACCAAGACGAGACCAGACACAAATATCCCACACCAGCAGACAAAAGCTCAAACACAAATATCCCAACAGACACAAAACCCAAGCTCAGTCCACACACAGTAACCTACTTTTCCATCTTTAGAACAGTTCTGCAGTTTGGAATCATGGCAGATGTCTTGGCTTGGGGGAAAAAGGACACAATATTTTTAAGATTGGACATCTGTGTACTTTATTGTAATTTACTGTGGTGTGAAGGAGTGTGTGTGTGTGTGTGTGTGTGTGTGTGTGTGTGTGTGTGTTTGCAGAGTCTGATGACTGTGCACCTTGGTGTGATTAAGTAAGTACATAAGTGTGTGTGTGTGAGTCTGAGTGTGTATGAGTATGGTGTCTGTCTCAGAACAGAGAGCACAGTAAAATATCATTGAATTTTATGAATATGTTTTATTCTGCTGTCTGATTACTCACACACACACACACACACACACACGCGAGAGAGAGACAGAGAGAGAGTCACAAAAACAAGAGTGTAAAAAACAAAATTTGTGCTGGTAGGCTAGTGCAATACTATATCTGGTGATGTGTGTGTGTGTGTGTGTGTGTGTGTGTGCGCGCGCACAAGACAGAAAGAGAAAGAGAGAGAGACTTGTTTTTATGATGTGTCTATTTGTGTGTGTAAGAATGTGAGGCTGATGTGTGTATGTGTATCGTAATGTAGGCTATTTGTTTTGTATGTATATGTTTGTGTGTGAGGATGGTTTGTGTACTGCATATGTTGTGTTGTGCGCGTGTGTGTGTGTGTTACTTGCTTGACGCAGTATGTTTGGTACAGAATGTTGAAGGTGTTAATTTGGACTTACATATAAATATACTTACATACTAACGCTGGGTTCTTGAAGTGTGTGTGTGTGTGTGTGCATTCACCTCCCGTCCCTAAAGAGTGTGTGAGATGATGGGGAGAGGATCCCTGGAAGCCGTTGTCTTCTCCCAGTGTGTGTGGGCGTTGCACAAACCCGCTGAATTAAGGACAAATAATCAAATAAATCAGTGAATAAAAGCCAAGAAGAATAATACCGATTCCCACCATCAAGGATGAGCTTCTCAAGCCTCTTTTTCTCTCTCAACTTTTTTCTTTATTTTTTCTCTTTCTTTCTTTCTGTCTTTCTCTCTCTCTCTCTTTCTTTGCTCTCTCTTCACGGTTGTTTTCCTGGTTTGTTTTGCTCTTATGGTGCTGCGTCTGTCGCTGAGCTCTGCAGACCCTTTCAAAGGCTCGGCTGTCACGCGTTCTCTTTGAGTCCCACTTTAATTTTTAACATACATGTTGTCAGGGCGCCGTCAGCCGTGATTGACAGGAGCGTCCCACAGCAGCAGCGGGCTTGGCAGGCACGTGTCTTTTGTCAGAGGCAGAGTGGATCGGCAACAAAGGAGGAGGCAGGGGAGAAGAGAATGGAAAAACACACACACTCACACACACACATACACACACTCACACACACATATAAATAAAACACAAACCTCCACTTACAATTTTTCAAAAGAGATGAAATTAAGGGAAACTTAAATGAGGCCTCTTGCTGTAAAACAGCCACTGTGTATTTAGTGTCTGGTGTGGATGTGAGACGTTTTTTCTTTTGTTTTAATGTTCAGCTGCTGTGGAGTTGGGTTTGGTTAAATCAGGTGTGCTATCTGTGTGTGTGTGTGTGTGTGTGTGTGCTGACTACTGGTTTCTTTGCACTGTGAGGACCTCGGGATAATGAGGACCAGTGAGGATGAGTGGGGACCTGGTCCGCTGCTGATGCTGATGCACCTCTGTCTCAGCCCCCCCCCTCTCTTCTGTGATGTTGCCATGGTGCCAAGGCACAAACAAACCACCGCAACCCTTCAACAGCCTTGGCTTGGCCTCCGACAACAGTTTGACCCATTGCTTCATGTACCTCAGCCATCCCACTGTGTGTGTGTGTGTGTGTGTGTGTGTGTGCAGTCAAGGCTCATACACACTGAGCAAATAAGACTAGGAGAATGATTGACAGGCATGTACTCCTGTGCTAAGTCTGAGAAATGTATTTCCACTGAGCTGCCTCACACACACACACACACACACACACAAACTCTCCCAGACTCCTGGTTCTCTCATAGCAGCAGAGAGCCTCTGCATACACTCAGATGGCAGTGAATTCTGGCCTGACCTGTCTCTTTTTTGGCCCTGATCTGGCCCTGATCTGGCCCTGATCCAGCCCAGTGCTACAAACCCAGCAGTCGCAGTGAAACCAGCCCATGGGAACAGCGCAGCATCACCTCAAATTCAGCCTTTTGTACCAGAAAAGAAACACACACACACACACACCCTTTCAACAACCCTTTCAGAGGTCATCTGGAGGTCAGGACCATAAGCAATACACAGCAGAGAGGAGAGGGGAGAGGAGGAAGAGGAGATGACATGAGAGGAAAAGAGAAGAGAGTAGAAGAGAAAAGAGGGAGGAAGAGGAGTGGAGAAGAGAAGAAGAGGAGCGAGAAGAGAAGAGGAGTGGAGAAGGGAAGAAGAGGAGCGAGAAGAGAAGAGGAGTGGAGAAGAGAAGAGGAGCGAGAAGAGAAGAGAAGAGAAGAGGAGGAGAGGAGAAGAGGAGGAGAAGAGGAGGAGCAAGTACCCATTATGTTTTATGTCTTACTTTGTCTTGACTTATGTACTTTGTCCTTACTTTGTTGGGGGTCATGGCTGTGAAAGTGTGGAGTGTGTGTGTGTGTGTGTGTGTGTGTGTGTGCCCGGAGGTAGTGTGTCCATCTAACACTCTGCTGTTGTTTTAGAGACACTGCGTTCCAAGTTTAACACTCACCTTCTGCTCTGGTTTAAAACGCTCTCTGTGCGGCCAGTTCTCTCGGGAACCGTCGGGGTCCTTCCCCACAGGAGCCGTGAGCAGCCCTCACCCCTGACGGGCCTCCGGAAGCTTCTGTGAGCGCCTGCTGGAGTTAAAAATACACGGCGGCTATTATTACCTGAGGACGCCTCACCTGGGAGAACTGTAGCCGCTCCTGACATGAAAGAGTCCCTGTGTTAGCGGCCCTTCATCACCCTCCTCCTCCTCCTCCTCCTCCTCTCCTGGGCTCCATCAGGACGCCAGAGACAGGGCTCGGAGCTGAGGAGGCTGTCGCTCTATTTCGGGCTCAAAGGCGCGCGCGCACACACACACACACACACACATACACACACACACAGTATTTTTATCAGGGCTTTTGTCATGCGTCAGATGCCGCTTGCTTTTCTTTCTTTCTGTATGTCCACAAGAAAGTTCCGGAGCTGAGTGGAGCGATGAGTGTGTGTGTGTGTGATGAAAGAGTATGTGTGTGTGTCTGTGATGAGTGTGTGTGTGTGTCTGTGATGAGTGTGTGTGTGTGTGTGTGTGTGTATGCATGTGACCGAAGGCATAAGCGAGGGCGAAGGCGGGCTTCTCTGAAAGGTTAGCTCCTCTCGCAACCCAAACCACCCCCCCCACACACACACACTCACACACACACTCACCCGTGAAGAGAGGCACGTCTCTTCATTTGATATCTCCTTGACATTTGACAGTGTGTTCAGACCAATCAAACGAGGCCCATTTTTAGGGTTGTTTGGGCTTCTCCGCCCGTCGAGTAGGAGACGAGAGACGAGAGACGGGAGACGGGAGACGGGAGACGAGAGATGAGCGGCGAGTGATGGCGGCAGGGTGCAGCGAGGAAAGCTCCTTGTCACGTCTCTGAGCGCTATCAAAGGCTGCCACGGCAACCAGCAGGCCCGTCACCCACTGATGCTGCTGCTGTCGCCCCCAACCAACCCCTCCCAACACATACAAACACACACACAAACACACACCAACCA
>PYXC01001849.1:287500-305000 GCA_015244755.2 Tenualosa ilisha | reverse complement strand
ATAACAATTGGCTTACACTTTTAAGTTCTTTTGAGATTTCAAGTTATACATTTTCCTGGAAAAGTAAAGTGTGGCTTTAAGCTAATTATTTTGACTGCTGAATGTAAAAATTGTTTTGTTTTTTATGTATGTACGCGTGTAGAATTACTGTGAGGGTGAAAGGTCATCTACAGTTGGGAAGGGGAGAGAGACAAAGAGGGGTGAACAAATGACGTGTGTGTGCGCAAGTGAACGTGGCTAATGATGCTGATGTCAGAAGCTGTTTTGGGTTTCTCCACTTGGTTTGGACTGAATGTAAAACTGAATTATACATTGTTTACAGTATAATGTTTGTGTTTGGAAGAATTAACCTGCGTGAACTCTCCGGAACTGTTGAAGTTAGCAATTCCTCCTAAGCGCTTTGGACAAAACTACTGCTACTCGCAAGAGGACGGCATAGATTCACCCAACTACTGTGAGATTGCAGACGTCGAGTCAACGAGGGTCCGATGACTGCCAACGTTGTCGAGACTGAACGTCTCCAGTGAAGTGAACAGCCCGTCGCAAGAGCGTTTTGGACGCAAGGTACCATTTTTATTCGTCTGCTCATTAGTGAGCGAAGCGGCCATTTGTTTGGTCACCACGACCACGAGCGTCGTACCAGGCCTGCTACGTTTAGTTTGCAACCGAGTTTATATAGTGTGGGCCCACGCATTTCTTTTCACGTAAATGACTTTAATGCAGCCTACCACTATGGAGGCTAATTAGTGTCAAACCGAAAGGGTGAAAAGTTGATTTAGCTTGTAACTAAGGTTGGGTAAAGATTTATTTGGTTCAATTCTGAAATGTATTCATGCATCTTTTGTGCTTTACATTTAAAATATTAAGATATTCTTGGAATACCTCTCTTGCGTTTTACGTTAATATATAATTTATCTTCTTATTACCTAACAAGTAGACCTTTGAGATTCCTTATGCAACTGTATGGGTAAACAGATCATGTTTAAAGGATAACATTCCCTATGGATAAAAGACTTGAAGATGCGGGCCACAATAGAATAGTTTATTTCATATATGTTTTAGAGACAGACACACAGAAATAGCTTGAAGTATAAAGGGGAACAACAAATAGTGTACATTTAACTGGATGTGTAAAAGACCCCAGGAATGCCCCTTAAGTACCAGGTAAGGCTTAGGGGGCACTACAGCTTTGTAGCACCTAACTCAACTTACTACTACACTCGAAACATAACTCTCAAAACTACAGATGACTTCATAGCAAAAATTCCCTCTCTTCGACCCTTTACTGACCCAATATAGGCCTACAATAGAAGGCTTTACTCCAAGCCCAACCCAAGTCGATCAATTAACGGACAATGTTGTGAATGCACTACACTCCACATTCAACACCATTGCACCACTGAAGAAGAAAACAAGAAAAAATGCCCCATGGTATACCACACAGACTCGCTCACTGAAGCAAGCTGCACATAGACTTGAAAGGATACGGTATGCCACTAAACCTGAAGTGTTCCACCTTGCTTGGAAAGATAGCTTAAAAGAGTACAAGACAGCACTTAACAATGCCAAATCGGCATATTATTCCTCACAAAAAATAATCCGAAATTCCATGTTAACACTATATTGTGTCTAACAAATAGCAGGCCACCCTCCCCATTCCAAGCAACAATGATTTCATAGACTTTTTTAATGACAAAATTGAATCTGTAAGACTTAAAATAAACAACTCCCTTGTAACCTCAAATCCAGTTGGACCACATGTAATGGTTACAGATAGCTCTTGTCAGCCTGTAACATACCTTGATTCATTCACACCCACCAATATATCAAAAATGACCTCTTTGATCTCCAGCTAAAGCCTCAACATGCTTACTGGATCCAATCCCAACAGGTCTTCTTAAGGCTGCTCTCCCTCCACTGGCTGAGACGGTTCTTAAAATTATAAATGACTGCAGGGCATGTCCCAAAATCTTTCAAGACATCTGTTATTAAACCATCTATTAAAAAACCTAACCTTGATCCTGATGTCCTGGCTAACTACCGACCCATATCTATCCTCCCATTTGTATCTAAAACGCTTGAAAATATAGTGTCTAAGCAAATCTGTAGCTTCTTAAACAAAAATAATGTCCAGGAAACCTTCCAGTCAGGCTTCAGAGCTAATCATAGTACAGAATCAGCCCTAGTCTTCAATGACCACCTTATTCATCTAATAACGGATATATATCCTAATCCTATTGGATCTTAGTGCTGCCTTTGACAATATTGAGCATGACATCCCACTACACAGGCTTGAACACATGATGGGCATCAAAGATTCAGCATTAGCCTGGTTCAGATTGTACCTCTCTGGTCGCTACCAGTTTGTACACGCTCAAAATGAGTCATCATCCAACACCAAAGTAAAGTTTGGTGTACCCCAAGGCTCAGTGCTAGGGCCCCTGTTTTTCTTCCTGTACATGTTACCTTTACGATCTGTTATGAGGAAACTTGGCATTAGTTTCCACTTCTATGCTGACGATACCCAGCTTTACAGTTCCATTAAGCCTAATGACTATATGCCAATAACTAAACTTGATGCCTGCCTCCAAGACATTAAAATCTGGATGACTAATCTTTTTCTATGCTAAACTCTGATAAAACATTATTACTCTCTTAAAAAAGTTATGATGATCGGCCCTAAACAGCTGAATAGTTGGTAAGTCATCACTCCTCATGGGTCTTTTGGGAGGGACTACCTCTGCTGTTGCCCCCAGTTTTGAGGCATGGTGGCCCCTGCAATAGTGCTTGGTTGCCATGCACCATACCTTAGTTATGCTGCTATAGCCTAGTGCCGCCACAAAACCTTTCATGTGTCATGCCGTACAACGCTCTCTCTCTCTCTCTCTCTCTCTCTCTCTCCCTCTCTCTCCCTCTCCCTCTCTCTCCCTCTCTCCCCCCTCTCTCTCTTTACTTATACACATACATACATACATACATACATACATACACACACACATATAATATATATATATATATATATATATATATATATATATATATATATATGTATATATATGTATATGTATGTATGTATGCACAAATGACACATATGATCACTGTGAGCCTGGCCTAACTCATTTGCTTCCTCTGTCCACGATCATCTCCGCTGAGTGTCATCCCTGCCTCCTTCCGGCTCCTGTCACCCTGCCCCTGTTGCTCTTGGGTGCTCCTTCCGTGAGGCACCATGAGACAATACTATAGTAAAAGGCCCTGTGTAAATACAATACTATTGTAAAAGGCCCTGTAGAAATACAATACTATTGTAAAAGGCCCTGTGTAAATACAATACTATTGTTAAAGGCCCTGTGTAAATACAATACTATTGTTAAAGGCCCTGTGTAAATACAATACTATTGTTAAAGGCCCTGTGTAAATACAATACTATTGTAAAAGGCCCTGTAGAAATACAATACTATTGTAAAAGGCCCTGTAGAAATACAATACTATTGTAAAAGGCCTTGTGTAAATACAATACTATTGTAAAAGGCCCTGTGTAAATACAATACTATTGTAAAAGGCCCTGTAGAAATACAATACTATTGTAAAAGGCCTTGTGTAAATACAATACTATTGTAAAAGGCCCTGTGTAAATACAATACTATTGTAAAAGGCCCTGTGTAAATACAATACTATTGTAAAAGGCCTTGTGTAAATACAATACTATTGTAAAAGGCCCTGTGTAAATACAATAGTATTGTAAAAGGCCCTGTAGAAATGCAATACTATTGTAAAAGGCCCTGTGTAAATACAATACTATTGTAAAAGGCCCTGTAGAAATACAATACTATTGTAAAAGACCCTGTAGAAATACAATACTGTAGTAAAAGACTGTGTCAATAAAATTGAGTTGAATACATAGCAGCAACAGAGGAGAAACCAACCCCAGCAACAGGAGAGGAGAAAGGAAAGACTTCCTCCTCCACTTTTAGTTTTAGTTTTTGTCAATCATTAGCAAGCATTAAGCTCTACTCAAAATACTTTTTCGAAACTCTTAGCACAGCAAAATACCTACATCACACAACTAGCCAAACAGTTTTCTTCTAACAAAACAGACAGTCTGGCTTAAAATCAAATAATTCTACCAAACACTAGCATGTGTTTTCTTTATACAGTGAACATGTAGTCAGTCAGAGGACACTGATGATGGCATTTCTGAAACTACATTCATTTTCATGTATTTCAAACTACTTCATTGACTACATTGACTTCAAAACCCTGGTTCCATTTACTTACAGTAACCACCAATTATATTTGTGTGAGTGTTTACAATGATGTCTGCAATTTCTAAAATGAGTCATTTTACATTACATAATGAATGTTCCGTAGAATTTGTTCAAGAATTGTTGCAGATGCACAGGCCTACACTTATTCCCAGTTGCAGATGCACAGGCCTACACTTATTCCCAGTTGCAGATGCACAGGCCTACACTTTTTCCCAGTTGCAGATGCACAGGCCTACACTTTTTCCCAGTTGCAGATGCACAGGCCTACACTTATTCCCAGTTGCAGATGCACAGGCCTACACTTATTCCCAGTTGCTAACATGCTTTTACCCAATCCTTAATCACTTTTTTCAGAACTCCAAATACAACAAAACATCAGTCTGTTGTCAACACCTGTCAGCCTATTCTAATTGCAATTGTAATTGCAGATGGTTTTTTTATATTTCCTTTAGAAATATAGGAAATATTTTCAATGATCTGTTCAGTGTTCTTTCAAGAATTATCATCTGTAACCACTGTGCTGCTGTTATTGCTGACCTAAGGGTTTTGTACTGCATTTAAAGTTCTGGACATTAGATTTCCATTCTGGCATTCTGCAAATTTGCAAATAAGACACAAAAGATACATAATTTTGTTGTTGATCCTGTATATAAATAAAATGTATGCATTTTAGAAATGCATTCATTGAGTGCATATAGTGTGAGAAGAGCAAGAAATGTGTCAAGCGTATGGCCAGAACAGGCTGATGTGCAAATTGTATTTGGAGTTTTGAAAATGAGGCTGATGATGAGACAAAAGCTTAGTAGTGATTGAAAAAAAAAAACTGTAAAGAGTAACATTTCCTATGATCATCCCTTCTCTCTCTCTCTCTCTGTATGCCATGTATGTACACACACATATAGAAAGAGAATCAGTGTTTTTGGAAGAACCTGATCAGCAGGAACATTGGCTGCGTCCAAACATCCCTACTAGCCTGCTAGCCAGTGGGTGAAAAGCAGTACGTCAAGCAGTACGTCACAATTCTAGTACATCTGAATGATGTGTAGACATGGAAGTAGTAGATGAAAAGTACCCTAGATACTATGCTGTTTACTTAATGTTAGCTTAGCCGAGGGACTGGGTCTGTATAGTATAGTTTGCTGTTTGACTGTCCAGTGTTCATTGCCAACTCCTGTGTCGCTAGCGTACAGTGGAGGCTTTTTTCTTTTGGTTTCCTTGATCAGACGGATATTCATTACCTACATGGTTGGAAAGGAAAGCATTTGAATCTGTGGCCATATAATGGTGAAACAACATGGGTGACAGCAGCCTAAACAGCAAAAGAGTCATAACTACCAGACAGCTTCTTGTGCGTGTTTAACCCTGAGTGATAACTGATGTTGAACTTATGTGTGACTGAATGAATCTCCTCTACAGGTAGACGTGCCTATGAGGCACTAGCTCAGATGAAGATGCTGCAGTCAGGATGTTGTGTCTTGTCTAGATGACCTCAGCAGCGTTGTCAGCATCACCATCGCCAGCCTCATTGTGACACTACATGTGGGACTAAAGCAGGGCTGATCTCCAGAACTCCAAAGCTTAAAGAAAACTGAACGCCCCCTTGCCTTCAACGTCCTACATACCTTCTCAATGACATTCGTAGCCAGTGTTGGGGAAGTTACTTTGGGTTACAATTACAAGTTAAAAATCTGAAATGTAACAGTGGTGTAACTGTTTCAATTACTTTGATAAAATAATGTAACTATGTACAATTTATTAGTTTAGGATTACTTGTCTACATTTTCAGTTTTTGAAGACTGCATGGCTACAGCCCTGTCAAAATCCTTTAAACTCCCTCAACAAAGCCTAGCATTGGTGCATTTCAACACCTCAACACACCTTTACTGTGAAATCATGTTAATCTTTGAATAGCTATGCCTGTTAACTCAGACATTTGACATTCAGCATTTGGTGAACATTACTGTCTAGCAGCTGTCTATTTGTGTGTGCCTGCTCACGGAGTACTCGAGTCCAGGACTCAGACTCGAGTCTGACTTGTTCCTTAATTCTAGGGACTTGGACTGGAAAGGGCTAGGCCTTAGTGTAGTTTCTATCTGGCATTGCAGGTCTCCTGGCAGCTGCAGCTCTGACTGCTTGTAGGCTGTAGATCTAGCTGCCAATTCAAACATGGTAGGAGAACCAGACACATCAGAATAGTATCAGACTTTCAGCTGTAAATAGAAGAAAAAACAGCAAAACCAAACTAATCTTTATTAAACATATAGGCAACGTTCCTGCAGAAGATATTCACATGTAACTGAAATTGTAATCCTGGATATCTCCTGAAAGTAACTAATTTAATTACGCATTTTTTGTAAACATAATGTAACTGATTACTGTTACTTTTATTTTGTAATTAAAGCACGTAATTTCATTAGATGTAATTCGGTATTCCCCAACACGTAGCATATGAGTAGCATATGAGAGCTTGCTAGTGTAGTGTGTGTGGACTGGGTCATGGACTGGCTCTCTGTATGGTGTCATGATGCAAATTAGTTCGCTCAGACATGGACACCCACCATCGCCAAGGATGCATCAGCGTACAGGTGGGCACAGGACTGCTTTTCAGTACTCTGACATCATGCACAGAACCAATGATATTTTCTTACCTCTTCCTCTTTGTTCCCTATGGGACGTAAGGCCTCAATGAGCTCTGCAGTCAGTGCTACTGTTACTCGAACTTCAATGTGCAAACCCACCAACAGACAACAAAAACGTCAACACATGTATGTGTGTGTGTGCGCGTGTGTGTGTTTGTGTCACATTAAATGCTGGGGACCCAGCTAACGCTGCAAAACTACTTCAGGTCACCACCCCCAAGGTACAGTGGCTGAAGGATGGGAACCGCTGTGTTTAGTTGCCAGTAGGGCGTTGGCCCTATCCTTCATCCTGTGAATCAGTGATTGTTGAGTGAAAGTTGAATAAAGGGTGTTATAGCAGGTGTTATAAAGGGTGTTAGCCGTGTGCTTTTAGTAAAGTTTATTAACCAAATGTTCAGTCTCTTTATTGTTTTTACTGTTAGCAATTGAACTATAGTCTGTCCTGGGTTACTTTAATCTGCTAGGTCCATCACTGAATGGGATTAAATGCGATTATCTTCATATAAAATCACTGCTAATAATGCTAATGGTGAGGCAGGTTTTAGTTTCTCAGTGGACTTTAAAGATCTCAGTCATTGCATTAACATCACACTGATTAAAGCAGCCGCACACTAAACACTGAAGGGAACAATAACACTCCTAGACCTCCACTAAGTCACTCTTTGCGACGGTTGTGTCCGGGGTTATCGAGTGCCATTCTGTGTTCGGGGTTATCAAGTGTCATTCTCACTGCAGATAACATTTTCAGTTGACAAGTAAAGTGAAGTTTTAGTCAACAAGACAAACGGCCGGGGTCTGGGTTGAATTCTTCCTGATGACTTAAATTTGAGTGCCGCACTGAGCTATGGACCGCTCTTTACTTCTCAGTGGGTAAGCGTCACATGGACTATGTCATTTGGACAAGCGTCACACAGACTATGTCATTTGGACAAGCGTCACACAGACTATGTCATTTGGACAAGCGTCACACGGACTATGTCATTTGGACAAGCGTCACACAGACTATGTCATTTGGACAAGCGTCGCACGGACTATGTCATTTGGACAAGCGTCACACGGACTATGTCATTTGTCAACATAAGGGTCAAAGGACATGGAAGATGGTGACGCTAGTACACATTTGCATTCACACACACACACACACACACACACACATTCACATACACAAGTGTGTGCTGTAAGCAGTGACTGTAAAAATAGAAATAAATAGAATTGAAAGTAAGTGCACACTATATGTAAATCCATACATCATAAATGAGTGCACACTATATATAAATCCATACATCATAAATGGGTGCACACTATATATAAATCCATACATCATAAATGAGTGCACACTATATATAAATCCATACATCATAAATGATAGAGTAATTTCAATGTCAACTGTTAGATTGTGGCTGAAATTATGGCTACCGTCCAGATTTTGTCTAGATAAGACGTTTGACGTAATGACTTTATCAAATGCACACATACACACACACATACACACACATTTACTAGACGTTTGCACAAATGACTTTTATCAAATGTCAGGCGGCTGCTTCAGGCTACTCTGGCCAGCCAGGGGTGTGTGTGTGTGTGTGTGTGTGTGTGTGTGTGTGTGGTGTGTGTGTGTGTGTGTGTGTGTGTGGTGTGTGTGTGTGTGTGTGTGTGTGTGTGTGTGTGTGTCTAACGGAGGAAGCTACTACCCAAGCAGCTACACATTGTTTATTTGTGTCTGTTGTGGGAATGAGTGTATGTCATCTGTGTGTGTATGTTTGTGTGTGTGTGCAGTTACACACAGACAACCACTGTATGTTCTAGACTGAAGAGAAAACAGATAACTACACACACACACCTGCTGACTGCTGCAAAGTATCACAAACAACATACTCGACTACCAAAGCACAAAGCACTGTTGTGTGGCTATACAATGCAATGCCCCCCCTTCACACACACACACACTCTACTGTTACTACTACCACTACACTGTGTTACTGTTGTATTTTCAATAGTGTGGGGTGTCGTTCATTCCCTTACCCTTTACTGTGCTAGTCTCCCAGAAGCTGCAGACTAACACACGCACACACACACACACACACACACATACATGAAGAGAGTCTGCTTTCAGATGATGTTCTCCCTCACTGTCTCTGCTACTACTACTATACTACTACAGACCCACCCGCACACACACACGCTCGCTCTCTCTCTGTCTCTCACACACACACACACACATACACACACACACACACACACACACACACACACACATACATGAAGTGAGTCTGCTTTCAGATGATGTTCTCTCTCACTGTTTCTACTACTACTACTATACTACTAAACTCAGACACTCTCTCTCTCTCGCATACACACACACACACACACACACACACACCATGATGACTTGGTGTAGTGCAGGAATTGTCTGCAGAGGCCAAGAGGCAACAATCAGGTTTTTACAATTCCACCATGAACACATAGAGCTTACTAGATCAGTCTCTTTCCCTCTGCCTCCCTCTCTGTGCTTCCTCTCTCTCTTTCTCTCTTTCTCTCTCCTTCTCTGTGCTCTCTCTCTCCCTCTCTCTCAATCTGTGCTTTATTTCCCTTCCTCTTCTTCGCCTTCCCTCTCTCTGTTTCTACATGTTTTATTCAGCACTGTTTCTCTCTCTCTCTCTCCCTCTCTCCTTCTCTCTCTCTCTCTCTCTCTCCTTCTCTCTCTCTCTCTCTCTCTCTCTCTCCTGTGTCATTTCTGTCATTGTCTCTAGATATTTATCTCTATGACTTTAACCACTCTTAACCACTTCACCACTCTGACTTACTCTCATTTTCTCTACCCCTCCCTCTCTTTCACTCTTTCCCTCTCTCTCTCCCTTCCTCCCTCTCCCTCTTCTGCCTTCTCTGTCTGTCCCTTTCTTTCTCTCTCTCTCTCTCTGTCCCTCTCATTTCTCTTTTCCACTCCTCTATGCTCTTCTCTCTGTAGGATCTCAGTGATGAGGATAGGGCCACAGGCACACCTCTGCTTTCTCTCCTCATCATTTCATCGTTATTTTACCTCAAATCAGTGTGTGTGTGTGCTTGCAGCTGTAGATATGGGGTGGGAGGGGGAAGGGGTGTTACACCTGTCACCAACAATCAGTGAGTCCTGGACCACACACACACTCACACAGACACACACACACACACACATACATGCTCACGGGTGTGACAGATGTTGGCAGGCACAGAAGTCTTTCATTCCGTTTTTCATTTGTCCGTTTGGCTTTCATGGCGCAAGCGGAATGCTGTCGCCAGACTATCGCCCCGCTTCCAGCTCCGCTCCGCTTCCAGCTCCGCTCCGCTCGCCGTCTCGCCCCCTCTGCCTCGCCGCTCCAGATGAACAGCGTCATTTGTGCCAGAGCAGATTAGACAAGCCTCGCAACCGCAGGGACAGTCACACACACACACACACACACACACACACACACACACACACATATCTGTTTGTCAATAATGAGATGATTCTGTCTCTCCCCCTCCCTCTGTATCCTCCACATGCATGACTGTCCCAGACCGGTAATGGAAGCTGCTCTGCTCTCTCTGACAGACAGAAAAAAACATAGGATGGTATCCTGAGATCCACTCTGTACACCTGCCCACAGTCACTTGCTTTTCCCTTTTCTTTTCAAGAGCAGCCAACTCCATCTGTGACAAACAAACACATGTTTGGTTTGGTATGGTGTGTGTGTGTGTGTTTGTGTGTGTGTGTGTGTGTGTTTGTGTGTGCGCTTTATTTTAAAAAGAGTCCTTTATTGGCATCAAACTGTCGAAAGCAAAAGCTATTTTGAGGTGTACTTCTGTCTCTAAATGGTTGCGTTTTCTTCTTTAGATGCCATCGGAACACCCGAAGCGCTGCGAGTAATCAGCAGCTCGTCTCAGTCGGCGGTGTCCGAGGAAACTGTCCTTTCCTCATTCGGCCACCTGATGGCGCTCACGCACAGCACAAGCCCGCAGCTTCAAATGGGTCGGAAGCGCCGCGGCTGGTGTAGTTATTGAAGCTTCCTTACAAAGGTATATTCTTTTTTCCGACTCAAAGTAGCAAAATATAACAAAAGATGTGGGAATTTGATGTGTATAATTCATGTTGGTGGTCGAACAGACGGATTGACAGCTAGCCCTCTGAAGGATCACTTCTGGCCTGCATAGGCTATTTCTTGTCTGTGTTCACCTTTAAAAAATCCTCAGATTTTAACACAATTTGACAAAATCAGAAGTAGACTCTGCAGAGGAAGAAAAAAATAGAGTGGAATTCCTCCTCAAATTCCTTTCAATTTCGTGTTGGCTTGTTTTAATAAAATGTTTAATAATATTATATAAATAGAATGCTGTGCATTTTAGTGTTACATAGGAGGCTACTTTTGTTTTATTTAAAATTGCTCTGCAAAGAATAATTTCCCCTCCTAGTCCTCACAATTACAATCCTCAATCGCGATAATGTTCCAAATTCAACGAAATAATAATAATAATAATAATAAAATAATAATAATAACAATAATAATAATAATAATAATAATAATAAAGTAGTCTATTTTATTATGCGCTATGTGCTCTGCCGGTCGGCCCTAGTGATAGCCCATCTATCATTAAATATTAATAAATCGGAAATTTACATTCTTGACTAATGACAAGAGGCATGCGTCTTTAATCTTCAGTATTTCCTCAAGATCAGTTGAACTTGATTCTGTGGTCGGCATTAAGACTGGACAATACTGAAACAGAGTTAACGTGCGATATAGGCTATTAAACTACATTTCTGTTGGATAATAATATTTCATTACATTTATCCATTTATTTAGTTCATAACCTATGATTTAAATGTAGCCTAATATACAGTGGCATTTACTTAAAGGTAATGCGTCATTTAAAGACATTTGTGACCTAGGTGTTGAATTTAGTCTCGCTAAGATTTTTGGTTTGATATTTCAATTAAATGACGCATTATAAATGCCAAAAAAGTTAAACAAATTTCACATATATTTATTCATATTTATATTTCGCAATTATGAGATATTTTATATCACACCTTTGATAAAATAGTTTGACCTCCATTTGTCGCCTCTTGGATTGCGGGAATAAGTTTAAATCTAATACGAGACTTCTATTCTCTTTAGACTTTAATTCTAAATCTTAAAATATTCATAGTAAATAGTGTCTAAAACGTAAAATATTTGAAGGTGTTTTTCGGAGATGATTGGGACGGGATAAGACAGACTGTAGCGTCTCCGGCGACTACATCAAGTTCAAGCGCATCCTTTCGCCCCTGGCTCTTCAGCAGGGTTGTGTTTCCAAAGGCCAGGTGTGTAGCCTATGTGTTTATTGTTACTGTGTGTGTGTGTGTGTGTGTGTGTGTGTATGTCAGCACTAGTGTCTCAGATTTGATCTTTCTTTCACTCGGGGACTTGATAGCCTACTTTAGTGTGTTCCGAGAGCTTGTTAGTCTTGGACCCGATGTGTCCATCAGGTGCGGTTCTTATTGCAGTTCGCCGGATCTCCGACTGCTTGTCACCGCCACCGGTCAGTCAGCACTTGCTGCGTGCGCGACCACTCTGCCCCGCGCCTGTCAGGACGTGTTGACACGACGGCTTCTCGCGCTTCACCTCTCTCACGGATGTGGCCTGCGAGCCTCTCTCACCGGCGAACCAGTACACAGCCGCCTTATGAGCTCACTCAGTCTAAAGTGTCACTGACATTAAACAGTAACCAAGGGCGACTCTCACGACAGCTGCTCTTTCTGAAGCTATCCTGCGTTGAAACTCTCCCGCGCCTAGGTTTCTTCGTGGGGTAAACACACACAAACACGCACACACACACAGTGAATAAAAAGATTCCGAGGCCTGTTTCCAGCACCTGTTCAATCCTTAGACACCTTACTCTAACAGCAAGTGTCTGCTCGGCCTTCATTCGCCGTCTCCATGGGGACCGCCTTCCTCTGAAGGTCATCATGCAGCTGGAAAGAGGCTCACGCGAGCCATCCGCTATTCGCCTCCACTCCCGCGGCCTCTTAGACGCGCGTGTTTGTTTGTGGTGGCGTTGATGCAGGCGAGCGTGTGTGTGTGTGTGTGTGATGTGACGGGGGCTCGGCGCGCTCAGCAGGGGACTCGGCTCACACTCTCTCGCGCCATCTACGCGTGCTAATCATTTAAACAGCACAATCAAAGCAAAGGAGATGTTTCACACGCCGAGAAAAAAGGCGGGAGAAAAGTGATTATTAGTGTTTGTGAGGCGCAGCCAGAGTGATGGAGTTGGGAAAGACTTTGATTTGGGGCCTTTTTTCCCGCTCCTCCATTTTCCTCCGCTGCCTCTCCCGAGTTCATCCAGCATCCTTTCACAGCCGCGCCTGTCAACGCGCAACGGTTTCAATTTTTTCTGTCGGTCTGGGAGAAAAGAGAGCCACTAAACTCCACAGAGTTCCCGGGGACACATCAAACTCTCGTTTCTTCAAATAATGAGACGCTTTGATACACATAATTTTATTTGAGAAACACATTGTCTTAATCTCGTGCATCTCCCGGTAAGGAGTAGAAAGGGGCGATGGAACCAAATTAAAGACAAACTCAGGTGAAGTGAAACACTCCCCGCGAGCGCGTCACATCTCGCACTGAAAAATAGCCTAAATATAGCACGCGATTCAATTGTTCGCCTCCTTCGCGCTCTGACTGCGCATCTCAGCCTGGCTGGTGTGGCGGAGCGCGCAGACTCCGTCGCTGCTGTAATCTCTCCCTCTGCCCTGCGGAAGCTGGTGTTAATAGAGCCATCTGATGTGCGGCAATGTGGGTCTCTCTGAACGCTCGGCGGAGGCGCCCGCGTGCCCCTGGCGGAGTCTCCGTGTTCTTCCTGCGCGCCCTTTACCGTTTTCTTCCCCCATCACGGATTTGAACAGATAGAGTTTTAGTGTAGGGTCATACTTTCAGATAACAGTCTGGGCGCTGTACATAAAAGACACATTGCATTTTACATTAAATAAAAAAATATTTAATACAAACACAATGATCACATATATTTCTCGAATATTCACACACACCAAACCATTTCCACCCTACTCATATAAATAAATCACATATCAATAATAGAATGTGCTTGCTTTTTCACTTGTTTATTTATGTGTTTATACATGTATTTATTTATTCGAAGCAAAACCCAAATCCTGTGTGTACTTTACACAGCCAAAACAGTAGAAATACTCAGCATCTTACACTCCTGTCCTGGCCTGAACAGAACCGAGCCCAGTGGCACAGAACCAAACCCAATCGTGCAGAACAGAACAGAACAGAGCAGAACAAATGTAAACTTCTGTAGAGAGCTGAGACTCTTTGGACAGCAGGAATGCTCTCCTCTCCTCTCTTCTGCTTCTCTCTTTTCTCCATCTGAAACAGCATCAGGAAGGGAAGCTTTATGTGTGTGTGTGTGTGTGTGTGTGTGTGTGTGTGTGTGTGTATGTGTGTGTGTGTGTGTGTGTGTGTGTGTGTGTGTGTGTGTGTGTGTGTGTGTGTGTGTGTGTGTGTGTGTGTGTATTTTCCAACCCCTTGGGACAGTGGCTGAAAGTTTCAGGGCAACCTGGAGTTTTGTGGAAAGACTCTAGAAAATTGTTAGTTTGGTGGATGAGTATTTTTACTTCAAACATTTGGGCCTTCGGAATAAAAGTAGCACTGAAACAGCCCAGTGATCAACATCACTGGCACAGAATGAAGGCATCCATTCATCAAACTTGTCTCTCAGTGTGTGTGTGAGAGAGAGAGAGAGACACAGGAGAGAGAATGTTGAGTTTACTTATGTTTGATAATGCATGTTGTTACTTTGTGCTCTGTGGTTTGCGGACATTGCTGTGTGTGTGTGTGTGTGTGTGTGTGTGTGTGTGTGTGTGTGTGTGTGTGTGTGTGTGTGTGTGTGGATGTGCTGCATGCTAATTGTAGGCTAGCTGCTCTTCTCTGGCCATGTGTGTGTGGAGTAGTTGTTGGCCAGTGGGTTGTGTGTGTGTGTGTGTGTATGTGCATGTGAGTGTGTGTGTGTGTGTGTGTGTGTGTGTAGGGTACTTGTTTGCTAGTGGGTTGTGTCTGAATGTGTGCCTCATCAGTCAACATAACTTCAGGAAAATGGTCATGACTGGTTCCTATGCTTTGGTTTGCAAATAAATCCACATGGATTGATGAGAATGCACAATGCTGTGTAACTGTACTATGCCATATTAACCATATGACAACTTTGCAAATGGTTGTTAACCTTTCTTACAAATTATAACATAGAACTTAAAGACTTTTTTTAAAGACATTTTGTACATTACAGCACATGTCAATGATGAACTTTAAGATAATTATTGCACTCGTTTTGAACAGATTGCATAGCAAGTTGTATAGGTGACATGAATATTAGCTCAATGCTACTAATGCAGCTTATTACCACACATACACACAACACAAACCTACCGGGCGAACACCAACATTAGGCAGTGTTTCCCAAAAAATAAAAGAATACATGCAGCGATCCTATGAGGATAATTTAACTGTTTATTGGGGAAAAATTATCTCATGATCTAATAGATCTTAGGGTTATCCTGAATTTGTATGTCCAGCTTATTGTTCTGGCTAGAAGCTAATCACAGTCTGCTGATTAAATAGTAAAGGAATATTGTGAATAGGATATTGATTGCTACAATATGTGAAAGCCTTTCAGAATTTTCACTTTTATCAAGGTTTTACATGTTGGCAGCAATGAGTGATGATATGAACTCTAGAAACACATAGATTAATAGGCTTTGAATAACATGGGCTTCTGTTGACCAGCTTGATATTTTGCCTCCCAAGGGATAAATGACGTCACAATGGCTAACAACGGCATCTGAAAGCAAACATGTCAGCATTGCAGTACACTAACAGTCTATGCACACAATACAGTCAGCATTACAGTACACTAACAGTCTATGCACACAATACAGTCAGCATTACAGTACACTAACAGTCTATGCACACAATACAGTCAGCATTACAGTACACTAACAGTCTATGCACACAATACAGTCAGCATTACAGTACACTAACAGTCTATGCACACAATACAGTCAGCATTACAGTACACTAACAGTCCATGCACACAATACAGTCAGCATTACAGTACACTAACAGTCTATGCACACAATACAGTCAGCATTACAGTACACTAACAGTCTATGCACACAATACAGTCAGCATTACAGTACACTAACAGTCTATACACACAATACAGTCAGCATTACAGTACACTAACAGTCTATACACACAATACAGTCAGCATTACAGTACACTAACAGTCTATACACACAATACAGTCAGCATTACAGTACACTAACAGTCTATACACACAATACAGTCAGCATTACAATACACCAACAGTCTATACACACAATTAATACAGTTGGCATTACAGTAGACTAGCACAATATACACAAATGAATACAGCTGTAAGCCCATTGCAGTAAAGTAACAGTCTAAACACACAATTATTACTGCAAAGCAACAGAACTGTAGCTAGCACATGCAGAACTGTAACTAACCCTTAAAGAACTATACATAGCCCTTGACGAACTATAGCTAGTCCTTGTACAACTATAACTAATCCTTACAGAACAAAAGTTAGCACAGAACAATAGTTAGCACTTACAGAACAATAGTTAGCACAGAACAATAGTTAGCACATACAGAACAATAGTTAGCACAGAACAATAGTTAGCACATACAGAACAATAGTTAGCACATACAGAACAAAGTTAGCACAGAACAATAGTTAGCACATACAGAACAATAGCTGCACTGTGTATTTCTGTCTAATCTCCCCAAAAAGCCCCCATGCAGCTCCACTGCATATGGCCCTCTGAGAGCCTATGGATGAAGTGAAGGGAAAGCACTCACTTCCAAAGGTATGATGATGTTTTTATCTCTCCCTCCTCCTGCGTCTCCAAGGTGAATAGGCTATTCTCTCCTTCCACAGGGACTTCTGAGACTCTGATATTGACATGAGTGACAGACCCTTTGACGATGCAGCAAGAGATGCAAACTTAATGTTAGAGACTTTGCACGCACAGATATGGTCTGCCTTCACACACACACGCATGCACATACACAGACAAACACATATTCGCACACATGCACACACACACACACACACACACATACACAGGCCTCAGTACCCTGTATGCGCGGCCCCCTGGCCCACCCTGTAATCCACCCGCACCCACCCTGATAGGGTTTTCAACTCAGAACTCAAGTCTCCACTGGGCTCCACCAGACTGAACCTCCTCTGTCTCCCATCCCTCCTGATTTCCTATTTGGGATGAATCAGACACTCATGGGAACTTTGGAAATGGGAAGAGCCTGGTCCAGTGTCTCCACAATGTCACAGAGGGAACTTGGGTCTTCATCATGACATGTACTGTACAGACAGCATGAACGCATGAATGAAAGGATGAAAATCAACAGATTATCACTTGAAGCAATAGTCCGGAGTCAGTCAACACTGTTATTCAGGGTTGCCAAGTGCTGTTGGTAGGAATGAGGACTAGGCAGTGTGGTAGTACAGCATTGACTGAACAGTGTAATGGCAACCATC
>PYXC01001849.1:275000-282500 GCA_015244755.2 Tenualosa ilisha | reverse complement strand
GTTGGGTTAGCCCCTTGAGTCATGGATCTGCCCAAGGTTTCTTCCTAGATTAACTGAACATAAGGGAGTTTTTCCTTGCCCCTGTTGCTCTTGGGTGCTCCTTCTGTGAAGCACCACGAGACAATACTATTGTAAAAGGTGCTGTATAAATAAAACTGAATTGAATTGAATTGAAATGCCCTGTAGTGTTGTGCTCAGGATCACATGTAAGTGTCTTTGAGTTATTCACTGTGAATGTTATAAGTAATGATAGTTATGGGAAATAGACCCAAGACTGTAAGGTGTTTGCAAGAGATACTTTACAAACTACCCAGGTAACAATTTTTGGTTCCAGGAACGTTCCGGGAAGTTTATCTGTTAGGTATGGGAATTACCAAAAAATCACCAAGTGGGAACATTATGTGAAGGGCACAATACAACCATGACGTAACGTTTGAGTTTTTGCTTCCTACAACGTAAGGGGGATGTTTGTGAGCGTGACAACCTACAGCTAACATTCTCTGAGCGTAAACCCAAGGTTTACAGAAAACGTTCTTAAAATAACCATAGGAGAACAATGGGCCAACATTATTTAAGGTTTTTGTAACGTTCCGTGTTAGCTGGGTACTAAACAGTGTTTCCCACAGGTGTGTTCAACAATATGGTGTGATATGGGGAGTGTGTGGGGTTTATTGTAACGTGTGCTAGCTATTATAAATACTGACATTACACCAATATTACACTAATATTACACTAATATTACACTAATATTACACCAATATTACACCAATATTACACTAATATTACGCCAATATTACACTAATATTACACTAATTAAACTATTATTATTATTACTATTATTTTTCCGCTCAGTACTTTGCTCTCACAGCCAACAGTACAAGTAACCTCTTCAGGGCTTTCCAATGAAGACCAATTTCTTAACTCATAAAAATATATATATTTTATACATTTTATTTTATATTTTTATTTTAATAAAATCTATTTCACGTGATAATAAAATTATGTTTCAAGTGATGAGTTTAGGGATAGTGAAGGTTCCACTAGGCCTGTGATTTCATATTTCATATTTTGACACCAAAATAGACCTAAACCGGTGGTAGTCAGAGTCATGCATTTAGACTGACTGAAACCCTTTTCTTTCCATCCAGTGGGCCATAGTCTAGTTCATTCAGGTCTTAAGATGCTTTTGGAAACCCAGTCCCAGCCCTTGTCTGCCTTGCCTGTGGCCCTGTACACTGTGTGTGTGTGTGTGTTTGTGTGTGTATGTGTGTGTGCGTGTGTGTGTTAGCAGGTATCTGCTGCTGTTTCCTCTCGTTTCTGAGACAAGTGTGTGTGTGTGGGGGGGGGAGTTATGCCTGAACAAGTTACCATCAGTGACAAATCTGTGTGTGGATTGAAGCATTGATCCGAGTGAATAACCTGTGTAGGGACACCCAGCCAAGTGTGTGTGTGTGTGTGTGTATCAGAGGGGGCCTGATGAATGGCTCTGTGTGGAAGAGGGTGAGAGTCATTCCCCGCTGCCGTCAGGCGTTCCCAGTATACAATGCAAATAAATCAGCATTATGGACCGCCAGTACAGCCCTCCAGGGTGATGGGCTGGATCACTGATCCACTGTGTGTGTGTGGTGTGTGTGCAAGTGTGTGTTTAAGTAGGCGTGCATAAGTGTGTGTGTAATTATGTCTGGGATGGTCTGTGTGAGTTAGTAATATGTAAACGTTTGATTGTGCATCTGTGTGTGTGTGTGTGTGTGTGTGTGTGTGTGTGTGTGTGTGTGTGTGTGTGTCCATTCATCGGTGTTCAGTGAAAAAGCTAAAAAGTTTCCCTGCTTTTTTTTTGCACTGAAAGCAGAACACTCCTCTTGCTGACCAGACACACACACACACACACATCCAGTTTGATTGATGAGGAAATAGCTGGCAAATTGTTGTGTCCATGCTGATGGATGGTATCATTTAGCCAGTGTGCTGATCATGTATGCCAAAGAGTTGAGGACCTCATCTCCTGTGTGTGTGTGTGTGTGTGTGTGTGTGTGGTGTGTGTGTGTGTTTGTGTGCCTACTCACCAGGCTCTTTGTGTTCACAGATAATTTGATCCAGTGTCTCTGTGTGTGTATGTGTGTGTGTGTGTGTGTGTGTGTGTGTTCTTGAACCTGTGGGCGTATGTGTGTGTCTTTGAGTTTAATGCAAAAGACGAGGGTGTGTGACAGGCATGTGTGTAAGTGGGCGGAGTTTCATTGGAGCAAAACCCTATCCATCTTTATCAGCCGCCCATTAGGGTGTGACAAATAAACACACACACACACACACACACACACACACACACACACACCCTACATGCACCTCTGACATGTGTCATGTGTGTTAAATATGTTTCATTTCTCCATCACGGCCCTGCAATACACACAGCAAAAGTGACCCTGTGTGTGTGTGTGTGTGTGTCCTTGTCCATGTAAATATTTGCTGATTTCTCCAGTCGTTTGTCTTGTTTAGGAGTTAGCTGAAAGTGATTCCAAATGTCACTGGAGAGATGCTAATGTTTGTACTGCTGATCCCACAGACAAGAGAATCTGTTTAGACTAATGAGTGTGTGTGTGTGTGTGTGTGTGTGTGTGCGTGCGTGTGTGCCTTTATGTGTGTGTGTCTGTATGTGTGTGTGTGTGTGTTAGTGTTTGTGTGCGCGTGTTTGGGTGTGTGTGTGCTAGTGCTTGTGCGTGTGTGTGTGTACTGATGAACACAGGGACAGGCAGGATCTGTCTAGGCCAATGAAACTCTCAGTCTATTCCTCAGACAAGAGCATCACAAGTTAGAAGATCTCATCTCAGATATATGAAAGTCTGGAGGTGTGTGTGTGTCTGTGAGTGTCTTTGTGCACAAATATGTGTGTGGTTATAATAATGTTCACAATGTGCACAAGTATTTGTGTGTGTGTGTATATGTTTTTAAATGTCTTTGTGCATAAATGTGTGGCTATTACAATAACTGTGTGTTTCTATGAATGACTGAGTAAGTGTGCCTGTGTGTGTGTGTGTGTGTGTGTGTGTGGTGTGTGTGTGTGTGTATTATGGGGATTGCTCCGCTTCACAGCCTAGTCAGATTTGAATATTGAGAATATCTCCTGAATGTCAGTTCACAGATTGTGAATTATTTGCCTGGGCATTATATTGAGAACCTGTCACACACACACACACACACACACACACAGATGAGGGGCACCCTTCCGACGTCCCAAATGGCACCTCCACTCCCACCTCCAGACTGAAAATATTGTGTGGTGTGTGTATGTGTGTTGTGTGTGTGTGGTGTGTGTGTGTGTGTGTGTGTGTGTGTGTGTCACCGCTCCTCCCATTCACTGTCTCCATACACACATTTTTCATACTTAAGAACACTGAGGGCTCCTGGCTCCTCTGACTAAATGGATCACCATTCATATATTTTAATTCTGCCTGCTGCTAACCTTTGCCTCAATGAATTGCAGATTAGACCCTTCAATGTTTCCTGTTTAAATTCATCATATTTGCTTGTCAAAGGAAGCAGTTGGCCTGTGGTGTCCATCCACACACACACACACACACACACACACCATGTTTACCCCTCAAAGGAGCGAGTTGGCTTGGGCTGTCCATCCTGGGACTTGGTGTCCCAAATGCAGAGCATTCTGGGATTGCAGAGGGACACCCATCCCTATCACCCTATCACCCGTCACCTGATCACCTATTGCCAATCACAGATCTGGGATCTGCTTCATCATCCCTCTTCTTAGGGTCCTGTAGGATTCTCTGGACCCTGTATGGTTCTTAGGACCTTGTAAGGTTCTCTGGAACATGTATGGGCCTAAGGGCCCTGTATGGTTCTTGGGGCCCAGTAGGATTCTTTGGACCCTGTATGTTTTTAGGACCCTGTATGGTTCTCTAAACCCTGTTTGGTCTAAGGCTGTTGTTCTTAGCTGTATGGTTTCTGACCTGTATGGTTCTAGTACTGATGTATGTAGTCTCTGAACCCTGTTTGGGTCTAAGGGCCTGTATGGTTCTCTGGACCCTGTATGGTTCTTAGGGTTGGTAGGGTTCCTGTTGCGGTTCTGGATGACAGTTCTTTGTGTGGTTCTTCATAAGACTGGCCCTGTGTGTTATTCTGCTGTGTGCTATGTGCTGATGTTTGTGTGTGTGTGTGTGTGTTGTGTGTATGTCTGTGAGTGGGAGCGGTGTTAATTGTGTGTATGTTTGTGTGTGTGTGTGAGGTGGCTAATTGTTAATGCTCCCAGTGTGTGTGTATACATCATGTGTCGGTCAATGCATGTTTGTTTTAATGGTAAATGCCTGCTGTAGTGTTTGTGTGTGTGTGTGTATTAATGGTAAATGCTCATTGTAGTGTGTGTGTGTCTGTGTGTGTGTGTGTGTTTCATTGGTAAATGCCCACTGTAGAGTGTGTGTGTATGTGTGTGGTGCAATGGTAAATGACAGCTGTAGAGTGTGTGTGTGTGTGTTTCAATGGTAAATGCCCACTGTAGAGTGTGTGTGTATGTGTATGTTGCAATGGTAAATGACAGCTGTAGAGAGTGTCTGTGTGTGTGTTTCAATGGTAAATGCCCACTGTAGAGTGTGTTTGTATGTGTATGTTGCAATGGTAAATCACAGCTGTAGAGTGTGTGTGTGTGTGTGTGTTTTAATGGTAAATGACAGCTGTAGAGTGTGTGTGTGTGTGTGTGTTTTAATGGTAAATGCCCGTTGTAGAGTTTCAAGCTTATTGCTCACTATTGCCTCACACTGTCCCCAAAAATCACTTCAAACATTATTTGTTTGCTTGTATTGTGTGTGTGTGTGTGTGTGTGTGTCTCTCTCTCTCTCTGTCTATGTGTGTGTGTGTGTGTATGTGTGCGTCTCTCTCTCTCTCTCTGTCTATGTGTGTGTGTGTGTGTGTATGTGTGCATCGCTCTCTCTCTCTCTCTCTGTGTGTGTGTGTGTGTGTGTGTGTGTGTGTGCGCTTTCTGTGCTTCTGTCTGTGAAGCAGAAGGTTTAAGGGAGAGGATAGTTCATTAGTATCTGTATTAGTATTACTACTGTTGATCCAAAAGAAGATAATGTGTGTGTGTGTGTGTGTGTGTGTGTGTGTGTGTGTGTGTGTGTGTGTGTGTGTGTGTGTGTGTGTGTGTCTGGGTGAGGTGAGTGTGTTTTGCTAAGGGAAACTCGTTTATTTCCACACTCATTGATTATTGGACTTGGTGGAGCTGTGGCTGACTGTGCTTATCAGTGTGGAGAACAGCCGCGGCGCCAGGAGTTTAGTTTTGGATCGGTCCGATCAATCACAGACGGGTCCAGCCAAGCTCTGGTGAAACACAGTTAATGTATGAAAACAGAGAGATACTAAGCTGATGATCAAATGTATGGCTAATCAGCTAATCACTAATTGCTTTGACGTTAATAAAATTAATCTCTAAACCTACTTAAAAGCAACAAGCGTAACAGAAAACACCTTAAAGGCTCATGAATATAGCAGAAAACTCGTTATAACCAGTGATAGGCCTACTTGTCTGCTAAGAGGTATTGCTAGGGGGAAGCCTCACTGTCAGACTACCTTGAAAACTGTGAAATTAACATCAGGTGGATGCCAAGCGTAGCGTTATGATCATGTCTCCAGTTTGGTCATTTTACTCGTGTTCATTATGTTCCAGTGATGTGCAGGACAGGGAGCTAACTAGCGGCGTATTCAGTGCAGCTGGCCAGCTGGGTTGAGATTACTGAGATGAGACAGGAAAGATCTCAAACGTAATATCATCTATTTCAAATCAACTCTGAAAATCCAGCACTGGACATACATTTACTGGATCAGTGAAGAGAAATAGCACAGATCTTGTTGGTTGTCTTGGGTGGAAAATAATCCCATCTGTGGATGGTGTTGGGAGCGTGATTGTTGGGGAGCTCTGGTGTGGTGTTTCTCAAACGTGTTTCGCACGTGGTGTTTCGCATGACCCGAGCTTTCCAAAGGTATTATTCGCTAGCTTCTGTGATTAACAATTTGTGAGAAAATTTGCTTTAAATTTACATAAATATTAGCCTGGTAATAAAACGAGACCCTCGTTCTACACTTTCATTTTTTACAGAGGGTCTGGACACTGGGTAGTGAGATCCGATTGCTTGCTTGAGGTGTTTAAGTTTTAAAAGATTGGATCAGCCCCTGACCGATAGCTAGCCTTGACTGATAGCGTTCTAGCTCTGCATTCACAAAGCTTCCCTCTGTTTGCTGATTGGACAGGTTAAAATGCTTCCTGAGACAACGAGCTCAACAGGGTCAAATCCAGACTAGCACTGTAATCCAGACTAGCACTGTAATCCTGACTTGAAGTCACATCAAATGTATGTATTGTCTCAAAGCCCAACAGCAAATAATTTATTTCCATTCCAGATCAAAAGTTGTTCTCAGATTCAGTTGTTCTCATATTGCCAGGGCACATGTGATTTCAGTACAGCATTTCAGTAGGCTCCAGAGGGTTACATGTAGAAATGTGATTTCAGTACAGCATTTCAGTAGGCTCCAGAGCTTATGTACACCAAAACGTCAGATAATACAAAGTTGGACCTATTTTGCTACCATTTTTTGCGCGTCGGGGGACAAGTGAGGCGTGAAAATTCTCCCCTCTCCAAAGTGGGGAATGACAGAAAAAGTTTGAGAGCCACTGACACACCACCAACTTAAGTTAAACACGCAAAAACAGACACACACACACACAGCCCGGACACAAATAATTCAGAACACAAACGCACACACGCACATGCACACACACCTCTGAAGGATTTCTGCACCCTCTCCAGAGTGTGTTCCTTGTGCCGCAGGAAAGTCAAACAGGGCGCTAAAACCCCCTTCTGTTGCCTGCAGCACACACACACACACACTCCTGTTGCCTGCAGCACACACTCACATGCATTCTCCCTCCTATTGCCTGCAGCAGACACACACAGCTCCATGCCTGGTGGGTTCGCTTAGAGCATAGACCCATTTGAAGTGTGTGTGTGTGTATGTGTGGTGTGTGTGTGTGTGTGAGAGAGAGAATTGAGTGTGTGCATCGGTGTGTGTGAAAGTGAACATGTCTGTGTATAAGTAGGAGAATGAGAAGAGAGAATGGGAAGAGAGTGGATCTTACTGGTCAAGTGTCCACTGCTCAGGGATTGAACCTGCAACCCTTCAGCTACACGCCTGAAGCCCTAACCAGCAGGCCACGGATGCCCGTGTGAACACGCGCGCACACGCCCTAACCAGCAGGCCACGGATGCCCGTGTGAACACGCGCGCACACGCCCTAACCAGCAGGCCACGGGTGCCCGTGTGAACACGCGCGCACACGCCCTAACCAGCAGGCCACGGGTGCCCGTGTGAACACGCGCGCACACGCCCTAACCAGCAGGCCACGGATGCCCGTGTGAACACGCGCGCACACGCCCTAACCAGCAGGCCACGGATGCCCGTGTGAACACGCGCGCACACGCCCTAACCAGCAGGCCACGGGTGCCCG
>PYXC01001849.1:247500-265000 GCA_015244755.2 Tenualosa ilisha | reverse complement strand
ACCTAAAGCTTCAGTCAAGGCCTAAAGAATCAGACACTACATTTTCAAACTGGCACTTAAGTATCAGACTAGCACTACAGACTAGCACCACAGTATCAGACTAGCACACCAGCCTCAGACTAGCACTAAAGGATCAGACTAGCACTACAGTATCAGACTAGCACTAAAGCATCAGACTAGCACTAAAACATCAGACTAGCACTACAGTATCAGACTAGCAGAAAAACATCAGACTAGCATTACAGTATCAGACTAGCACTACAGTATCAGGCTAGCACTACAGCATCAGACTAGCACTAAAACATCAGTCTAGCACTACAGTATCAGACTAGCACTAAAACATCAGACTAGCACTACAGAATCAGACTAGCACTACAGCATCAGACTAGCACCACAGTAACAGACTAGCACTACAGTATCAGACTAGTACTACAGCATCAGACTAGCACTAAAACATCAGACTAGTACGAAAACATCAGACTAGCATCACAGTAACAGACTAGCATCACAGTAACAGGCTAGCACTAAAGCACCAGACTAGCATCAAAGCTTCAGACTAGTACTAAAACATCAGACTAGCACCACAGTATCAGACCAGTCCTACAGTATCAGACTAGCACTAAAGCATCAGACTAGCACTACAGCATCATACTAGCACTACAGTGTCAGACTAGCACTACAGCATCAGACTAGCATTACAGCATCAGACTAGCATCACAGTAACAGGCTAGCACTAAAGCACCAGACTAGCATCAAAGCTTCAGACTAGCACTAGAACATCAGGCTAGCACAAAAGCAACAGACTTGCACCACAGTATCAGATCAGCACTACAGCATCAGACTAGCACTAAAACATCAGAATAGCACTACAGTATCAGACTAGCATCACAGTATCAGACTAGCACTACAGTATCAGACTAGCACTAAAACATCAGACTAGCAGTACAGTATCAGACTAGCACTACAGCATCAGACTAGCACCACGGTAGCAGACTAGCATTACAGCATCAGACTAACACTAAAACATCAGACTAGCATTACAGCATCAGACTAGCACTAAAACATCAGACTAGTACGAAAACATCAGACTAGCATCACAGTAACAGACTAGCATCACAGTAACAGGTTAGCACTAAAGCACCAGACTAGCATCAAAGCTTCAGACTAGTACTAAAACATCAGACTAGCACCATAGTATCAGACCAGTCCTACAGTATCAGACTAGCACTAAAACATCAGACTAGTACGAAAACATCAGACTAGCATCACAGTAACAGACTAGCATCACAGTAACAGGCTAGCACTAAAGCACCAGACTAGCATCAAAGCTTCAGACTAGCACTAGAACATCAGGCTAGCACAAAAGCAACAGACTTGCACCACAGTATCAGATCAGCACTACAGCATCAGACTAGCACTAAAACATCAGAATCGCACTACAGTATCAGACTAGCATCACAGTATCTAGCACTACAGTCTCAGACTAGCACTAAACACAATACAGTATCAGACTAGCATACAGATAGCACAGTACAGACTAGCATACAGCATCAACTAACACAATAGACAAAACATCAGACTAGCACACAGTACAGACTAGCATCACAGTAAAGCTAGCACTAAAACAGACTAGCATAAAGCTCAGACTAACTAAACATCAGACTAGCACACAGAACAGACTAGCATACAGATAGACATTACAGCATCAGACTAACACTAAAACATCAGACTAGTACGAAAACATCAGACTAGCATCACAGTAACAGACTAGCATCACAGTAACAGGCTAGCACTAAAGCACCAGACTAGCATCAAAGCTTCAGACTAGTACTAAAACATCAGACTAGCACCACAGTATCAGACCAGTCCTACAGTATCAGACTAGCACTAAAGCATCAGTCTAGCAGTACAGCATCATACTAGCACTACAGTATCAGACTAGCACTACAGCATCAGACTAGCATTACAGCATCAGACTAGCATCACAGTAACAGGCTAGCACTAAAGCACCAGACTAGCATCAAAGCTTCAGACTAGCACTAGAACATCAGGCTAGCACAAAAGCAGCAGACTTGCACCACAGTATCAGATCAGTACTACAGTATCAGACTAGCACTACAGCATCAGACCAGCACTAAAACATCAGAATAGCACTACAGTATCAGACTAGCATCACAGTATCAGACTAGCATTCAGGCATCAGACTAGCATTCAGGCATCAGACTAGCACTCAAGCATCAAACTAGCACTAAAGCACCAGACTAGCACTACAGTGTCAGACTAGCACTAAAACATCAGACTAGCACTACAGTATTAGACTAGCATTCAAGTATCAGACTAGCACTCAAACAACAGACTAGCACTAAAATATCAGACCAGCACTACAGCATCAGGCTAGCACTAAAACATCAGACTAGCACTCAAGCAACAGACTAGCACTAAAATATCAGACCAGCACTGAAACATCAGACTAGCAGATAAGCATTAGTCAAAACATAACTCATATTTATTATTATTATTCAGACAGCATCTGTTTCTCTTAGACAGAAATAAAATGATTATAGAATTTTACTAGAAATAGAGGAAATATTACTGTTATTCAACACTCTGACCTCTAACAATAAATAATAATGTCATACAATATCTAGATTGACAGCGCAAGACAAATAATAATCAAATGTTGAAGAACTCTCTCTCTCTCTCTCCCACACACACTCAAAGTTTTCCAGCTGTAAAAACTTTTTTGGTCTTGATTGTTCTTTTCTGTGTGTAAATCCCAGAGGTCGGATAAAGCCTCCTGGGGCAGAGAGAGAATTTACAAGGTTCTCCGAGTTCCCAGCAGGAACTGGGCTCAGCTGTGGTGGAACAGTTCCAGAAGAATCCATCATCAATATTTACACTCTCTTCTGAATCAGAGGCTGCTGACTGAACTTACATACAAACGCACACACACACATACACACTCTCTTTACCACACACACACACACACTCTCATACTGACTAAACTTCAGCAAATACTAGAAAAAAGATGAAGATGTGGAGCGAGAAGAAAGTGGACTTGTGTGTGTGTGTGTGTGTGTGTTATGTGGTGTGTGTGTGCTGAACTGAAGCCCTTGACAGTGTCTGATCTCAGCACTGGGGCATGATAAGCATCAAGAAATTATTTCTCGGTTTTAGGCCAAAGAATGCTGAGAAAAGTGTGCTTTGCTCAGAAGTTGAGCAGTTGACAGAGCTGCGGTTGCCATAGTTGCAGACTCCAAACACCTAGTTGGGTAAAACACCACTGGCAGCAAATTCAACTTTACTCTGCTGGTCTGTCTGGAGATGAGGTCATTTCTATTTCTTGTCCAAATGACCAAAAACCCAGGGCTTGTCTTATAGACTACAGGACAAAGAGTGAAGGACTTGTCTTACATACTAATCTGTGGACAGGACAAAGAGTGGAGGCAGGACTCATCTTCACATACTACAGGACAGAGTAAAGGCAGGACTTGTCTTACATACTAATCTGTGGACAGGACAAAGAGTGGAGGCAGGACTCATGTTCACACACTACAGGACAAAGAGTGGAGGCAGGACTCATCTTCACATACTAAGCCTTTTTATTAATACAGGACAGCATGCTAACAGAGACTGTACAGCATAGACATTTATTCATTACAAAAACATCTCCAATGGTGAGAAAAACAAAAAAACAAAACAAACAAACAAAAAAAAGAGAAATATACAAACCAAAAGCAACTGAAGAGAGAAACATAAGAGGAAGAATATGAAAGAGAAGAGGAAGAGGAAGAGGAGCATGGAACACCACAGCCGTGAGGGAACATTCAAAGGACTGGGCTTGAGCAGGGAGAAGCAGTGATGGAGCCGACAGCCGGGTCATGTGACACCATGGCACCCAATGGATGATTCTCTTGTAGCTTTTTTTTTTCTTTTTTCTTTTTAACAGCTTCTTACAACATCAACATGCCTGTTTTTCTATCTACCTATGTGTAGTAGTGTACTTAAAAGTGGCAGTTTGAATGGGTTTACGTCTTTATTCAACAGTTTAATGAACCTCCTAATATACACCATTTGGCCCGCCAGGGTTTGTACAGTGGGATGCCAGGCGATTTTATTCCGTTTTAAATTTTTAATATTTGACAATCTGCTACCAAACACATTTGTTATAGCAACATTTATACTACATACATAGCAATCTATGTAACGTCACAGCAAAGTATGGTTAAAAAAACGGAACAAAAACAAAACAAAAACCAAAACAAAAACTGAGAATCGACGACAACGACGAGTAGAGAACAGAAACCCTAGCGCATCAGAAGGGGAATTGAAATTATCACAAAATTTTGGCACGGAAAAAATCTGTACACGATTCTACAGTCCTTGCGATATGAGACTGTATCATAAAAAACAAACAAGGGCTTTAAAACTCTTCATCGACTACAGGAGACACCAAACCAACCATCCCTGTTTCAAGTGTAGTGTGTGTGTGTCTGTGTGTGTGTTATTATTTTTTCCTTCCGTCTAGTGTAGAATGGCTTCTAGTGTTTCTGTTGGAGGTTGGCTCAGTGACGCCCTCACTCCATGTAGTGGGATCCAACACGTCAGATGAACAACATCAACAAAAAGTTTCCAAAATGTTTTCAACCGTATATAAAATGGGTCACCATGTGCTCGTGTGTGTGTGCATGTACGTATAGTGTCTGTATCTGTGTCTGTGTATATATATATTAATATATATCACTCACACATTTCTTTTATAAAGAAAAGAAAAAAGACAGGTATTGGAAAAGAGACAACATACAAGGTACAACAAGCATTCTCTAACGCAATAAATACTACTGGTCCTAACGTTGAATCCCCGCACCCTGCCCCACCCCCAACCCACCTGACCCCACCCCAAAAACCCCATCTCAACACCCCACCCCCCCACCCCCAAATTCAATCTGCCCTTCCTGGCCCCCTCTCCAGGTAAACAGCCAAAGGTGTCAGATAAAATAAACAATGCAATGGAACAATGCATATTAACACTTCCCCTGTTCCCTACATTTCTGTACATTTACACAAGAGTAACATCATCATCATCATTATCATCATTATCGTCGTCGTCACACAACTCTGGAAGCAAATCCTCTGCTGGAGAAAGCTCTCCAGGGTCCTTGTGCCCTCCATCTTCTGAAGAGGTGTAAAATGATTGGTTCTCTGGCTCGTATTTCATACAAACAAATCGATGGGGCTGCTCTTTCAGAAAAAAGCGCCTTTCTTAAGTCTCCTACTTTATGCTTTACACGTCTGTTTTAAACATGTCTATGCCCAACTACATTAACAACTACTCTTTGTCTGTTGTACAGACAAAAAAACAAAAAAACAAAAAAAAAACAAAAAAAAATCATACAAATTTTGGCAGATTGATGCTATACTCTACAAATGCATCGTAAGTTTACTCTCCACATTACATTATAGAATTCCTTTTCTTAAGATAATGACAGGGTCAAATATTGACCAATGAAGTTTGATTAATTAATTAAAAAAGAGAAAATAAAAAAGTTGTGTAATATCCTAAGCCTCTTGGCACAACCAGGAGAAGAAAACCAAAAAAAACAAAAAACAACCGAAGAGAAGTAAGAAAGAAAGAGATGAATGTAAAACCATCAATAGAGGAGTGTGTGTGTGTGTGTGTGTATGTGTGTGTGTGTGTGTGTGTGTGTGTGTGTGTCGGGTGGAGTTAGTCCAGAGGTTTGGTAACCAGAGACAGGGGCTGTGACGAGGTGGCGCTAGGCAACAGGGAGGAAAGGGGCGGACACAGAGACCCCGACAGCGGACCTCTCGCCATTGAAGAGGAGGAGGAAGAGGAGGAGGAAGAGGAGGATGACGGAGGTCCCGAGGAGCGGGAGGATGGGGGCGGAGACACATCCGAGGGGAGGTCCAGGGAGCCATTGTGGGCGTGGGCATGAGCGGCGGGTTTGGTGGAGTGGGAGGAGCTCTCCAGCAGCGAGCCGAGGGGAGGGGGCGGGACCCCAGGGTGGTGGTGGAGGCCATGGTGGGGGTGCGGGTGGGGGTGTGGGGGCTTCAGAGTCAGTGAGAGGGGTTGCATTTGTTCTGCCGGTGGTTTGGAGGGGGCGTTGTCTCTCAGGGAGGTGGAGGAGGGGGGAGAGGAGGGGGGAGAGTCCAGTAAACTTCCTTCAGATGATTGGGGGCTGGCACAGCTGCCTTCACCTTGGATATAGCGGATACACTTCTTTTTCCTCCTGGGGGGAGGGGGGGGGACATAATGAGAATTATAGAAACACACACACACACACACACACACACACACACACACACACACACACAAAAGCACAGGAGCCTGGAGATTTGTGAGTCCCACTTTAACCCCCTCCCCTCTGACACATACAAACACATCTATACCTTTCAACGTAACCCAGCGTACACACACCACTCCTGCCGCTGCCTGTGATACACACATACTCAGCAGTGGCCTTGGGACACACACCCCCCCCATTAAGCTTCCCTACACACACACATATACACACCTTCTTTTGGCGCCCTTTTAGTCAGCCTGCTTTGTTCAGCCAATCTTAGCCCAGTTCAGTCCACATTAGTCTGGTTCTAGCCCACTTTAGTCTGTTTTAAGTTCACATTAGTCTGACATAGTCCACATTAGTCTGGTTCCAGCCCATGGTGGTCTAGTTCTGCCCCCTTCTGGCATGGTCCTAGTGCATTTTAGCCTAGTTTAGCCCACTTTGGCCTAGCTCGCCAGGTTGGCCCTGGTAAGCTCTTACTCCCTTGTGTGTGTGTGTGTGTGGGGGGGGGCATCTGGCCCCGTCAGACTTGTAGGGGACCACATCAAAGCTCACAGGCTCAACACTTCACCTTTGACCTGGAAGTACTCCTCTCACAGCATGTAATACATGTGTACATGGTGGGAGAGTAGTACACACACACACACACACTTACATACAATCACAGAATATTTACACAGGCACAAAGAAAGGCAGGAAGAAAGGATGAGGGTCATGGAAATGAATGATATGGGAAGAGACAGAGAGAGAGAGGGATAGAGAGAAGGGGAGGAGAGAGAGACAGACAGAGGATAAAAAAGTAGCAGAGAGAAAGGCCGGAGGGAATGGGTGAAAGAAGAGTTCAGCTTTCCAAAAATCTTTTTTTCCCTCGCTCTCTCTCTAACAAAACACACACACACACACACACACACAAACAAAAGGCCCAATCAAAGACACCCAGATCTGTAGTCTGCTAGACGGATCCGCAAGGGGCCACATCCCTGCTTCACTCGTTCTCTCCTCTCTATTCTTATCCTCTACTTTCATGATCTATCCCTCGCTTCTCCTGGGGAGGGGGATCCAAGTGGTGGGGCGTGTGTGTGTGTGTGTTTGTGTGTGTGTGTGTGTGTGTGGGGGGGGGGTGTTGAGGTGAGGAGCAGAGCGCTCCAGACTGCCCTAAGACGTGTCTGAGTGTCTGTGGGTGTGTGTGTGTGTGTGTCTTTGTAAGAGAAAGTGAGTGTGTAACTGTATGTGTGTGTGTATGTGTGTGTGTGTGTGAGAGACAGAAAGACAGAACAGTGCACAAAGGGGGTGGGGGTGGGGGAGTTGGAGGTCACGGGGGGTCACGCTGACATGTTTGCATCTCTGCTAGGGTCATGACCCCCAGCATCTGGGATGCCCGCGGCCAACCACTCCGCACCACAACGGCAGAGGAACGAGGGAGACAGAGGAAGAGAGAGAGAGAAACAGAAGGAGAGAGATAAGGAGAGAGAGAGGGAGTCTCCCATCCCGAAAGTGATGTGATTCAGATGTATGCCCTCATAGAAGAGACTTGGACAGGAAACGCCAGAGAGAGAGGAAGAGAGAGAGAGAGGAAGAGAGCAAAAGAAAAGATTTGCGGGTGGGGTGAGTGGGTGGATCTACGTGTGACCTGACCCACTCTCAGTCCGCCCCAAGGGTTCAACAAACTGTCCAACCTTTACAGAGAGAAGAGAATAACAAAAGATACATAGCAGAGATGAGAGGAGAGCGAACGAAAGAGAGAGAAAGAGACAGAGCGAGAGATAGAGAGACAGAAAGAGAGAGGGAGAGAGAGAGGGAGACAGAGAGAAAGAGAGAGGGAGAGAAAGGAGAGGAGTGGCTAGTTCTCTAAGTGCGTGTGAGTGTTTGTAGATGAATTGAGTGGAATCCAGGTAAGGATTGTTTCTCAAGTCATACCCCTGCCTGTTCTCCTCCGGTACCCAGTACACACACTCAAACAGAAACAAAAGGAAAACAAGAAGAAAAGAAAGAGAGAGAGAGAGAGAGAGAGAGAGAGAGAAAGAGAGGAGGAGAGAAAGAGCGATCGTAAACGGAGTAGAGGATGCAAACTGCTGAGTGGTGGTGTTGGGGAGGGGTGGAGTGGGTGTGTGGGGGGGCTAAGGAAGGCAGACAGAGCAGAAGATGGGGGAGAGAGAGAGAGAGAGAGAGAGAGACGGGGGTGGAGGGAGAAATAGAGAGTGTGAGGGAGAGAGAGTGAGGAAGAAAGAGAGAGAGAGGGTGGGAGTTGGCGTCGATCTTTGGTCTGCTGATGTACAGTGAGCATATGTGAGCACAGACGTCCACAACACAGACATGACTGTGTGTGCGGCGGGTGCATGTGTGTGTATGTGTGTGTGTGTGTTTGCGCATGTGTGTGGGTATGTGTGTGTGTGCACATAAGGGAAATAGGAATGTCGTTCTATTGCACAGGAGTTGATGGTACCGTCTAATTGAGCAATAACCTTGGGCAAATCACATTAGTTGATCTGCACTTCCCTGACCTTCATGTCCATAGCTTTGGAGCTTTCTACGGGAAGAACTTCCTTCAGGTCCAGAGCACCTGTTTATGCTGCTCTAAAGGCAATATATCTGTGAAGGTCATAGTAGTCAAAAGTGCAAATCTATAAAACTATCTAAAGGCAATAGTTCCGTTAGCTAACTTAAGCTAGTTGAGCCTGTGAGGCTTCAGCAAACGTTAGCTAACTAAAGCTAGTGAAGTCCTGGGAGGCTTCGGCAAACATTAGTTAACTAAAGCTAGTGAAACCCCAGGAGGCTTCAGAAAACGTAGCTAACTTAAGCTAGTGAAGTCCTGGGAGGCTTCAGCAAACGTCAGCTAACTAAAGCTAGTGAAACCCCAGGAGGCCTCAGCAAACGTTAGCTAACTTAAGCTAGTGAAGAATCCGGGAGGCTTTAGCAAACGTTACCTAACTAAAGCTACAGGAGCCCCGGGAGGATTCAGCAAATGTTAGCTAACTAAAACTAGTGGAGCCTGTGAGGCTTCAGCAAACATTAGCTAACTTATGCTAGTGGAGCCTGTGAGGCTTCAGCAAACGTTAGCTAACTAAAACTAGTGGAGCCTGTGAGGCTTCAGCAAACGTTAGCTAACTAAAGCTAGAGGAGCCCTGGGAGGCTTCCAGGCTCTGCTACAGAGCAAATCAGCTTCATTATTAGTTGGTCCTGATGCTGGAGTAGGACTTACTATTAGTTTGATAATGACCTGCGGATATCTGAACATCTAGTTGGGCCTTATACTCTGGACTCCTACGCTTCCTACAGAACTGGTGTGTGTGTGTGTGTGTGTGCGTGTTTCCATATTTTTGCATTGTTGTAGCTAAGGATTCCATCGACCCCTTCCTACACCCAGGGAGGAGTGTATTGATTTCCCCGTGGTCTTGCGTGTGTGAGTGTGTGTGTTAGTGGAAACGATTCCTCACTAAGCTTTTTTAACCTTACGGCACCCTAAATGAAACTGCAATTACCTCTGACCTGCCCGCCCCCACGCTGAAAACACACACACACACACTCACACAGCTGAACCTTCCCCCTCTCTCTGTGGTTTTCAATGCTGTTTTCATTGTTCATGGCTTGTTCCTGTTATTCTAGTCTTAAATCTTATTATTTACATCTTAGATATAAATCTCTCTCTCCCTCTGTCTCTTGAGAGAGAGTGTGTGTGTCTTTGTGTGTAAGAGATCTTTCAGATCTTTCAGATGAACAAAACAAACAAACAAACAAAAATACACAAACAAAAACAAAATGAGTACATTCAAAACTAAAAAGAGTGGTAATAAGCAGAGAGGTGTGTGTCTGTTGTGTGTGTGTCTGTTTCCTTTGTGTCTGTGGAGATGAGGTGGCAACTGAAGTTCACGTCAAACACACTGCGTCACAATGTCCAGGGATGGGATGCAGGAGCAGGGGGTCAGCGAGACACAGAGAAGGGTATTACTTAGCAGAAACCAATACCTACCATGACCAACTTCCAAACTCAAAGACTGCTTGTGTCAGAACAGAGAGACAACAGGTTGGGACTGAGTTAGGAGGTCAGAGAGAGGGGGAAGAGATGAAGAGGGAGGGAGAGAGAGAGAGACAGAGAGAGAGAGAGAGAGAGAGAGAGGGGAGGAGAGAGTGTCAGAGCAGGAGAAGAACCAAGAAAAACACAGTGGCTATGACTCAGTGCCACAGACAGGAAGTCCCGCCCCCCTGAGCAGGAAACAGGATCGTCAGAAGAGAGATGAACAACAAATCATCCACTGTTTCGTTACTGATCAACGCTTATCAATACTGCTTGATCAATGCTTACTTTTTTGCAATAATGACTACATAGTATATACCACTTCAGTGTTAAAAGAAACAGAATTCGCTGTGTGTGTGTGTGTGTGTGTGTGTGTTTAATTTGACTAGATCCATTTCCTGCTCTAGGGAAGACAGATCTCCTCATCTCAAGTCGTTGCCTCTCTGGCACAGGAATAAGCAGAACAGGTCAGCAAAGACGTCAACATCATTAGAGAGAGAAAACAAACATGTAACACACACTGATCATCACCACCACCACCACCATCACACTCATCATCACCACCATCACACTCATCATCACACTCATCATCATCATCATCATCATGGTCATGGCGGCGAGTCCTTGGTCTGTCTGGAGGAATAGTACCTGCAGGGTTTGCACCACAAATTGAGTTGCTCAAGACCAAACAAGGCCCGACACTTCTTAGGGGCATTGGCATCTGTTATTCAGAGAACACCAGAGAGAGAGAGAGAGAGAGAGAGAGAGGGAGAGGGGGAAAGAGAGAGAGAGAGAGAGAGAGGGAGAAAAGGAGGAGAGAGACAAACATCATCTGACAAACAGCAGACTGTTGGAGCTGAGGCTTTGGCTGGGGATGCTGGGAGCTCGACCTACTAGCACACACACAGACTGCTGACAGGGCTGCCCACCCTGCCCTACACACACACACACACACACACACACACACACACCACACACACACACACACAGGTGACAGGGCTGCCCACCCTGCCGTGCACACACGTGCTCACACACACACACACACACACACTCTGCTGACAGGGCTACCCACCCTGCCCTGCACACACACACACACACACACACACACACATAGCATGTATTCCTTTTGTGGTGCATCCAATCTGGTATTGAATAAATTGGCCTTTGCAGAAGACTCTTCTTCATCGGTGAGGAAAAAGTGCACACACTCAGCAGGTCAGTGTATGTGTGTGTGTGTGTGTGTGTGTGTGTGTGAGTGAGAGACAGAGAGAGAGTATGCAATGAGTGTATGCACTGGGTATATGAGTATGTAAGTGTGTGTATGAGAGAGACACTATGCAAGTCCATGTATGTGTATATATATATGTGTGTGAGTGAGTATGTTAGTCAGTGTGTGTGTTTGTGTGTGTGTGTGTGAGAGAGAGAGAGAGAGAGAGTGTGTGTGGTGGGTAGGGAGAGGCCAAAGAGTCAGCAGCAGAGAGAGAAGCAGAGATCCCAGCATTAAGCCCAGAGCCGCCACCTTTAGTCTCCAGCCCACCTGCTGATACACACACACACACCCACACACACACCACACACACACACACAGTGGCATACACACCTGCAGGGCCCACACCAGTTATTCTGCTGGTCGAGACCGAAGCGTGCACGACACTTCTTAGGTGCGCTCAGGTCTGCGTGCGTGAACACACACCCCCGACAGATGAACACACACCCCCGACAGGAGCAGGAGGACGGAGCAGGAGGGGCGGAGGGGGGCGGAGGGGGGAGGGGCGGAGGGGTGGAAGAAAGGAAGAAAGAAAGAAATAAAAAGGAAACAAAAAGAAAACCAATGAATCTGTGGAGGTCTAGATTACAGTAATCACCTGCAGCAACCCTCTCTCCCACACACACACACACACACACACTCCACCCCTCCCCCTCCCACACATACACACACGCAGCGCACACACATCCCATCAACGCCATAGTATGCCCAAAGCCCGTCCAGATAGCAGCTGGTTCTGAGGTCGTGACCTGCAGAAGGTCAACTAACGAATCAGAACCGCCTGCTATGTGGCTCGGCTCCAACCCCCTCCCCCAACCCCCCCGGACTGTTGATTAAGAGCAGAGATTCCCAATAAGATCAATCTAGGTTAGTCAGAACCAGAACCACACCGCATGCAGAACCCGCCCAACCCCCACCCCACCCCCACCCCCCAGGAAGGAAGCAACTGACAGCAGCAACTCAAAGGCCAATGGAAAAAGGAAACCAAGGCGAGGGGGGGGGGGGTGATTAGGATCAGGCTAAAGCTTTGCACTCTGATTGGTTAGAGATGTTCTACAGGCTCCAGATGCTTCACTCTGATTGGCTGATCAGGCAGCTCAGGGAATGGGCAGGTGCATGTGTGTGTGTGTGTGCTGTAGAGTGGAAAAACAAGAGAGAGGAGAAGAGAGGAGAGAAGAGGAGGAGTGAAGAAGAACAGAGAGAGGAGAAGAGAGGAGAGAAGAGGAGGAGTGAAGAAGACAGAGAGAGAAGAGAGAGGGAAGTGAGAGATGTGAAGAGCAGAAGAAAAGATGATAGTAGGAGACCTGGCAGCCATGTGATGCTGAGTGCAAAGACAGGCAAAGACAATGTGTGTGTGTGTGTGTGTGTGTGTATGTGTGTGTGTGTGTGTGTGGATGGTTAGAGAGGGGAAGCAGCTTTGGTTAGTTCTAGCCCAGGAAGTGGAGGTTGGAAAACTAGTGTGTGTGCGTGTGTGTGTATGTGTGTGTGTGTGAATGTGCGTGTGAGAGAGAGTAAATAAGAGTATCCTGGATGGTGGGGTTGGAGATATGTGGAGATGCTTTCCCATTCAGGCCAGGCTGTTGGCATCAAGGACACACACACACAGACACACACACACACACACACACACACACACAAGCACACACTCATGACATCTCTCACCACATGAAACACCTTCGAGTGTCAATCTTCTAATAAGCCAATAAATAAATAAACAAATCAACAGCAAACACCACCAAGTGCCGCTGTGAGCCGTGGCAAGAAGGGTCAAAGTGTGTGTGTGTGTGTGTGTGTGTGTGTGCGTGCCCAAATATGCGTGCGTGTGAAGGGTCCTGGCCTGACTGGGGCTGCAGACAGAGGGGAAGGAGTGTGTAAGAGAGCGTGTGTGTGTGTGTGTGTGTGTGTGTGTGTGTGTGAGGGAGACGGAGCACCATGCTGGTTGCAGGTTGAAGTGCATCAGTGGTTAGCAGAGCCAATAGATTAAGGAGGTTTACCCTGAGGTCAACCATCATCTCAACACTCCCTACTCTACGCTACACTTAGAGACACACACCCCTATCGGCCAGTACACACTGCCTACACTACCCTACACACACACCTAGCAGCCAATACACACTCCCTGCCTTTGTTTGTTTTTCCTTGTTTATTGGTTTGCTTGTTTATCAATATGTTTTGTTTTTGTGGGAAAGATAAATATTAAGGTCCATTTATGGAATTAATCCGGAGTTAGAACAAGAACAAAGAATGCCAAGTTAGGAAAGGCACCGTCTGTTTCAATTAATTAACAAATAAACCTGTCAGTCATTTCAATAAGAAAATGTAGAAATACGACCACAAAGTAAACAATAAAAATGCATAAATAACTCCAAGACAAATGTGATGCACAGTCATGAGTAAATCAAATGAAACTCGTGATGAGGCAAAACAAGTGCTAATAAGTAAACAAGAAACAGAGATGCTGTAAATGAGGTAAATCAATAAGTCAATAAGTAAATGATAATGAAATCATAGGAGTACTAGTGCAGAGTGCCCCACACTGAGCTCAGACATGTTAGTATTGAAGACTGAAGATGGCATTAGCACCTGTGATCGGTGGGAGGGAAAGGCAAGGGTTTGGGAAATATTCTCTGTGCTCTGAAAGACAAGAGAACAGACACAGCCTTCAGCAATGGATCCAAACGCGGAACGCCGCAGAACCGCTGGGGCGGACTCCCGCATCGTCACGCAACACACCGCCGGGATACGCCGTCGCCATCGCCATCATCATCATCAGCAGCAGCATCATCATCATCATCATAATCATCATGGCAATAATAATCAATCATATTGATAAGAAATATCACAATCGTTGCTATAGTCACAGAGTGACACAAAGAAGAAGATCATCATCATCATCATCATCATCATCATCAAGAGGAAGAGTTTAAAGATGAGAGCAAATGGACCAGCAAACCTCCTTAATGTAGGATGGGGGATGTTTGGATGCCTCAGCTAGTGGCTTTGAAATGGACATACCTACTTTACAAAGCATGCACCAAAGCAGGCGGGCAAAGCTGTATGTCCTCACACACACACACACGCGCGCGCGCATACACACAGACACACACACGGGCAGGGCAGTCAGCAGCACACATGAATGAAGAAGGACGAGCAGCCTCCTGGGGTAACTGTCATTAAAAAAACATTCTCCAAACACACACATCACACACACATCACACACCAGGCTAAACGCTAGAGGGTGGGGTGGGGTCATGCATATTCAATGTTATTAGCAGTCCGATGGAGGGAGGTGGAGAGGGGAGGCAGGCTAAGGTGTAAATATTGCACTGGGTAGCAGGAGTCTGCATGGCTGTAATCTCTAAAAGGGGGTGGGGGTGGGGGTGGGGTGGGGGTGAGGGGTGGTTGAAGTGAATTCTGGAGGAGCATCAGACTCACCGGCGCCCTCTGCCTGCTGCTTCTCCCTTTTTCTCTTCTTCTTCTTCCCCTGTTGGTTACCCGCCAGAGAGAGAGAAACAGACATGAACCTTAGTTATTATACCGAGGAACACTCAAGACTCTAGGAGAGAGAGAGGGAGGGAGGGAGGGAGAGAGAGAGAGAGAAACAGACAATCTAGGAGAGAGAGAGAGAGAAAAAGACATGAACCTTGGTTATTATACTGAGGAACACACAAGACTTTTGGAGAGAGAGAGAGAGAGAGAGAAAGAAAGAAAGAAACAGACATGAACCTTAGTTATTATACCGAGGGACACACAAGATTCTGGGAGAGAGAGAGAGAGAGAGAGAAAGAGAGATGAACTCAGTCATTTTACTGGAGGACAAACAGGACAGAAGGAGAAAAGGAAAGGAGGAGAGAAAAGAAGGAAATAGAGGATGAAAGGACATATTTGATGCCCAGAAGGAAGGTTGCACTGCCCACTGCCAACCACAAAGAAACTTTCTCTCTTTCACCTCTCTTTTCTTCCCACTCCTTTCTTTCCCCTGCCTCTCTCTCTCTCTCCACCCCCCCCCCCCTTCTGTTCTGGGCTCTTTCTTTTGTCCTGCTGTTTTCATGGGCAGCATATTCCCCCTCTTTTGGGAGAATGCACACGCATGCTTTGTTGGGATGCAGTGTGATAGAGAGAGATGAAGAAAAAGACAGAGAGAGAGAGAGAGAGAGAGAGAAGGATAAGAGCCCTTGTGTGTGTGTGTGTGTGTGTGTGTGTGTGTGTGTGTGTGTGTGTCTGTGTCTGTGTGTGAGAGAGAGAGAGACAGAGAGAGAGAGTGAGGAGAGCAGTCATTGGCTAGGGGCAGAATACCCATTGCTTACTCTGAAGACACACACCCACTGCAAACACCCAAAATGCTGTACACAGGTGTGTGCATGTGTGTGTGTGTGTGTGTGTGTGTGTGTATATATGTGGCTGTCTGTGTGTATGGAGAGCCCATCCCTCCCTCTGTAGCATTGAGATTCTCTGACACTTAACACACCCACTGCAAACATACACCACACAACACCGTAAATGCTGTTCACAGGTGAATGTGTATTTGTGTGTGTGTGCGTGTCTGAGTGAATCGGTGTGTGTGTGTGTGTTCTCTGTAAGTGGGATTCATTGTTGTGGGATTTGTGTGCGTCTTGTGATGCTGGACCTTAGAGACTGAACAAATGAACTCATTCCCTCAAGGCTACTGCTTCTAAGATAGTGTGTGTGTGGGAGGACAAGCTTCTTCAGAGCACACACACACACAAACACAAACACACACATACACACCGGACACACACCTATTTGATGGAGGTGCTGCACTTCAAAAAGATGGAACATTTTCTTTCAATTTTTCTGTTGTATTTGTGTGTCTGCATGTGTGTGTATGTAAGTGCATATGTGTGTGTGTGTGTGTTAGAATGAGAGAGAGGTGATGACTAAGTAAGACGTGAAGAGGTCTGATGGTGCGGAGCTGGAGGCCGATCGTCCTGATGGGAAAAAGGATGAGAGAGAAAAAGTGTGTGTGTGTGTGTGTGTGTGTGTGTGTGTGTGTGTGTGTGTGTGTGTGTGTGTATGCTGTCAGGTGAAGCGTTGCTCCTCCTCCTGGGAGAAAGATAGGCTGGTTACGTGTTGAAAACTTAAAAACTTACATAGTTGTCTCGTGCTGACCAGCCGGGGTAGAGCTGCATATGAAGCTGTCGCTCCTTCCTGGCCAGTTCATAGTACTTGGCCTGCTCCTCTCGTGACAACGCGTGCCACTGCGGACAGGGGGGACAGGAGCCAGTCAGACTGGGACACAATGCATGGTTCAGTAGTCTCTGGTGCTTACTAAGCTAGTCAGGGAACTGGAATAGCACAGCTAGCTTCAGCAAAACAACGTTTTTTGTTGGTTTATGTTACATTTCAGGTTTGTTTGACATGGACGATACACATTAATACACAGAACATGTGAAAGTGCCAGAAGTAGCCAAAAATGCTATTTTGCAACTGATGTCCATGGACCAGTTTGAAAGGCCATATGTGCATGAAAGACAATATACAGAGCATACATACAACACAGCAGAGTGAACAAAGAACACAGAACATAGAACACAGAACATAGAACACAGAACACAGAACACAGCCATAGCATTAGAACTGGATCAGGCTGGAGGAAAGTATGCTATGCTAAGGTATTATACTGCTAGTACTGCTAAACCAACAGTTGCTTGTACTTCAGTATGGCTACAAGGCTAGCACAGCTCTAACTTCGTTTTGCAAGGACAAATCTAACACGTGTAGCCAGGCTATTCAAACACAAATAGCACTATCCTGATCTGAGCACTGCAAATGCTAATAGATCTAACTGGCACCTAGCACTATACTGATGCTGTGGACTGATAACTGTTCTATTCATAGTTCTGCAAATGTGTTTATATCAGTGGTTTAAGCTCAATGCTAAGAGCGCTAGGTACAACA
>PYXC01001849.1:232500-237500 GCA_015244755.2 Tenualosa ilisha | reverse complement strand
ACTCAGAGAAAACTAGACAGCCTCTGATAGTGTGCCTGTGCCCCCTGCCACACACACACACACACACACACACACACACACACACACACACACACACACACACACACACATTTTCCTTATCTTTCGGACCCCTCCCCTTTGGCCTGTTTTGTTAAGGGGCTGAAGGACTGTTAGAAAGGGCTGTGGGGTGGAAAGAGAGAGTGTGTGTGTGTGTGTGTGTGTGTGTGGGACTGTGCGTCCTTGCCAAATTGGTTTTAGTTGTGTAATCTGCTCTTTGTTGCAGCTAAGTGCTGCAGGACTCCATTTTCAATTACAGAGATTAGGAAACACACACACACACACACACACACACCACACACACACACACAAACATACTATTCCCAGCACATGTAGTGCAGAGAGCAGTAGCTTTTCCCAACACACTCCTGGCTCCAGGTTAAACCTGGCAAACATACACACACTCACACGGCACAGATTACAGGCTGATCTCAAATCACACACACACACACACACTGCACAGTGTGACAGATGTGATCTCATTAGACAAAGCCTTATTATTTAGACAGTTTACATGTGCATGACACCCCCATACACAAGTAAGTTAAGTGAACATATGCCACACTGTCTCACACACACACACACACACACACAGAGGGCAAGAGAGGAGGCAAATGGAGATTGTAAAAGCCTGTTGGTCCTGGCTGATCACCTAAGCACCAGGAACTGAGGAGTTTATCAAGCTTAGGAGGGAGAGAGAGAGAGAGAGATAGAGAGAAAGATAGAGAGAGGGGTGGAGAAAGAGAGAGAGGGGGAGAGGGCGAGAGAGGAGAGAGAAATAAAAAGATACAGAAAAGAGAGAGAAAGAGAGAAGACTGAAGGAGTGAAGACCTACAGACAAATTAATAGTGTGAGGAGGGAGTGAGAGAGTGAGGGAGGGAGGGAGGAGGAGAGAGAGGGGGGGTGGCATTGCTATCCAGCACAATCCCAATGAAAGATTAATGAACTCAGCAGAGTCACAATGAGAAAAGAGAGACACTGGGGACCCATTCAGTAGAGAGCCCAGAGAGAGAGAGGGGGAGAGAGAGAGGGGGAGAGAGAGAGGGGGAGAGGAGAGTGAGAGAGGGAGAGAGAGAGGGGGAGAGAGAGAGGGGGAGGGGAGTGAGGAGGGAGAGAGAGAGGGGGAGAGGAGAGAGGGGGGGGGGTGGGAGAGAGAAGGGGGGGGGGGGAGAGGGGAGAGAAAGAGAGAGAGGGGGAGGAGAGAGAGGAGAGGAGAGAGAGGGAGGGGGGAGAGAGAGGAGAGAAGAGAGAGAGATAAAGATAGAGAGAGATAGAGAGAGATAGAGAGAGAGACGTGTGGAGTAGGAGGAGCTCGTTAAAATAACAATATAGAAAAAAAATCATACAAGAAAAAGAAAAAAAAAAACAGCAAAAGGAGGAGTGATGACAGCTGGCAAATCCACACACGCACACACACACACACACACACACGCCCGAGTAGTGATGCAAAAGAATGTAGTCAATTCTCCCCATGCTGAAAGGCTCTGGTTCCCATTTAAATAAGTTCTTTTGTCCAGGGTTCCTTAGGCCACCCCCAACACACACACACACACACACACACACACACACACACACACACCTAAATACAAAACAACAAAAAACAATGTTCTCCTCATTCTAAAACTCCCCAAATACATTCACACTAACCCAACTCAACCCAACAGAGCCTAACCCAACTCAGCCCAACACTGACCAACCCAACTCAACCCAACAGAGCCTATGACCCCATCCTGTCCAACCCAACCCAATGTAACCCAATCCTTTCAAACCCCACCCAAGTAACCCAATCCTTTCCAATCCAACCCAATATAACCCAATCCAACCCAACCCAATATAACCCAATCCTGTCCAACCCAACCCAACCCAATCCACTATGACGCAATCCTGTCAAACCCAACCCAATGTAACCCAATCCTTTCCAACCCAACCACATCTAACCCAATCCTGTCCAACCCGACCCAACCCAATATAACCCAACCCAATCCAATATAACCCAATCCTTTCCAACCCAACCCACTATGACTCAATCCTGTCCAACCCAACCCAACCCAACCCAATATAACCCAATCCTTTCCAACCCAACCCAACCCCACCCAATATAACCCAATCCTGTCCAATCCAACCCAGTCCAAGATAATCCAATATAACCCGATCCTGTCCAATCCAACCCAGTCCAAGATAATCCAATATAACCCAATCCTTTCCAACCCAACCCAACCCAATATAACCCCATTCTGTCCAACCCAACCCAGTCCAAGATAATCCAAAATAACCCAATCCTTTCCAACCCAACCCAACCCAATATAACCCAATTCTGTCCAACCCAACCCAGTCCAAGATAATCCAATATAACCCAAACCTGTCCAATCCAACCCAGTCCAAGATAATCCAATATAACCCAATCCTGTCCAATCCAACCCAGTCCAAGATAATCCAATATAACCCAATCCTTTCCAACCCAACCCAACCCAATATAACCCAATTCTGTCCAACCCAACCCAGTCCAAGATAATCCAATATAACCCTATCCTTTCCAACCAACCCAATATAACCCAATTCTGTCCAATTCAACCCAGTCCAAGATAATCCAATATAAGACAATTCTGTCCAATCCAAGCAGCCAGAGAAGCCCTGAGAGAAGAACCCAGACAGGAACCATGACACAGAACCCGTTCCACAACCCATTCAGAACTACAGATGCAAAGGCCTCCCTCACACACTCTTAATTTTTTTACACAGAAACACACACACACACACACACACACACACACACACACACGCACACAGGTTAAATGTACACATACACAGGTTAAATGCACACACATGGCAAGGAGGTACACTCAGTGATCTTCCCATACACACACACATACAAACACACACACACACACACACACAGACACAGACACAGACACACACACTCTGAGCAAAGGTCTGCCAGTGAGTGTGTGCGTGTGGGTGCCACTGGATTGACAGATTGTTCTTGGGGTCGTGACCTGCCAGGGAGGTCCTACAAAGGCTTCAGTCTTTTAATGGAGTGTGTGTGGAGAGAGTGTCATTCTTACTCTTGTCTCATGTCCATCAGGGCCTGTCACACACACACACACACACAGCTGGGACCTGTCTCACACACACACACACACACACACACACATACACACACACACACACACACAGGGTTAGCAGTCCACTCAGCAACAGGCATGAGTCTTGAGTTAGCTGCCCGTGTGTAGAAATCAGCCAAGGCAATCATGGTGTCTCTCTCTCTCTCACACACACACACACACACACACACACACACACACACACACACACACACACACACACACACACAGACACAGTTGTTGAGTCTAACTAGATGTGTAAATGTATAAACTTTGCAAACATGAAACAAAATCCAATCAGGAAAGAGAGAAGAGAGAGACACCAAAGAAGAGAGAAAGAGCAAAGGATAGAGAAAGAGAGAAAAAGAAGGAAGAAATCACAAGGTAGTGAAAAAGAAGTAGAGACCAGATAGGCAGAAAGGAAGAGAGAGGAGAGAAATGGACAGAAATAAAAAGACAAAAATACAGAGGAGGGAGGAGAGGAGAGGTGTGAGTGTATTTGTGTGTGCTTGTGAATGTCTGTGTGTGTACATGTGTGTTGTGTGTATTTGTGAAAGTGTGTATATGTGTGTCTGTGTGATGTGTGTGTATTTATGAATGTTTCCGTTTGTGTATGTGGTGTGTGTGTGTGTGCGTGTGTGTGTCAGTGTGTGTTTTTGCTTCAAGGGTCTCTAAGGGCCACTCTGAAGGTCGTGACCTTGTGACTGCTGGGTCCGCATCTCTCCGCGCTCCAAGTCATGAGATGATGAGCTGTCAACCGCTAATGAGCTGTGTGTGTGTGATTTTGTGTGTGTGTGTGTGTGTGTGTGTGTGCGTGCATGTGTGACAGGCTGCTGATGGATGTGGAGGGGCACCGAGGCCTGCAGATTCCAGAACCAGCAGAAACACACCAGTAGCTTACACATGAACCAAAACACACACACACACACACACACACACACACACACACACACACACACAGTGACTATCAATCTAAACCTACTGTACAAACTTAGGTGTGTGTGTGTCTAAGATTAAAAGAGAAAATAAGCAGCACATCTGATTTGGGTCATTTTCACTCCACACTGATGCTTCAAAGATACACGTGGTGAACATCTGAGTGCACCCTTAGCGAGAAGGACACCAAACCTTATGGATGCACCCTTAGCGAGAAGGACACCAAACCTTATGGATGCACCCTTAGCGAGAAGGACACCAAAGCGTATGGATGCACCCTTAGCGAGAAGGACACCAAAGCGTATGGATGCACCCTTAGCGAGAAGGACACCAAACCGTATGGATGCACCCTTAGCGAGAAGGACACCAAACCGTATGGATGCACCCTTAGCGAGAAGGACACCAAACCTTATGGATGCATCTGATTCAGGCAATCGGGACGCTAGTTTCTGCATAATCCAAATACATTTACATTTACATTTACATTTATGCATTTAGCAGACGCTTTTATCCAAAGCGACTTACAACTCATCAACTATCAATTGTTCCGGGCCAGTCTCCCCTAGAGCAACTTAGGATTAAGTGCCTTGCTCATAGGCACAACGGTGGCAGCTGGGATTCGAACCCACAACTTTTCAGGCTACTTACACACTAGCCAGGTTCCTTAACCACTACGCTACCACCACCCCTATGTGTAGACAAAGGCCATCCCATAATCCCTATGGACACAAATATCCCATGATCCCTATGGACACAATATCCCATAATCCCATGAGCGATCCTAAAGCGTCGTCCTACAGTGGAATGTTCAGTAAATAGGCCTCCTCCAGGTTGTGTTTGACAGCTGCAAGGCATCACCTCTCATACAGCTTACAAAGTATAGAGTGTGCAGTCTGACCCGGAGAG
>PYXC01001849.1:207500-227500 GCA_015244755.2 Tenualosa ilisha | reverse complement strand
CTGTGCTGGAGGCTCTCCCAGCGCAAAGGCGGCTCTCGTCCGCTCGCCTGCTCTCGCTCTTCCCCATGTCTCAGTCCTCCTCATAGTCTTTAATAAGCCCTATTGCGTCTCCTTCTCTGACTTTGATGAGCAGAGTGAGCGTTGGAGGGAGCGGGGCGCGGGGTGTGAGGGAGTCGGGGCGCGGGGCGTCCGAGAGCAGTGGGGACCCCGACCCCCATCGCTAATCCCCCCCGAAACCCTCCGACCCGCAGGCAGGTCCTCTACGCCCCACTCTACACACTGCCCTGGCAGGCTGGCCCCGGCGTTCACACACACCTATTCACACTAACGCCGACAGTAATCTCATCCTCCGCGCACCATTGCGTGGAAGAACCGCTGTCACTTTACAAAGACAAAACCCAAATCCTCACCAACCCGACCGCCAAGACACACTACAGATTAATATCCAGTTACGCACACACACACACACACACACACACGCGTGAAAGAATTTTGATTTAAAAAAAAAACAAACAAAAGTGAACCTACATTTGTCTCCAGGAACTGCTGTCACGGTGTTCTAACTTCCAGGACACGAGGAGAGGAATCCCTAAAACACACAGCCGGTCGAAAGCGGCAGCTCCATCCCCACAAACCACAAGAGCCTCATCCGTGCCAGTAACAATGAAAGTCCATGTCAACAACACGCAAAGCAGCCAAAAGCGTCCGACGCGGCGTCAGCGCTGGTCGGTGGGACCGGAGGTGGCGAGTGGCGGGCGGTCGCCCGAGCGAGGCGGCTCTTTAAGCCGTGATCCCAGCACCACTCTGGAGCCACTGCTGAGCGCCTTTTAACCATACCAGAAAAAAATCACCATTGATCTTCAAATGGCTATAATTGAAAAGATCAAAAAGATTAAACAGAATCAGAGAATTGCTGACTTACCATGTTAGTTTTTTCCTCTTTCCTCTTCAAACTTTTTTTTTTGTTTAAAAAAAAAAAAGGAAAAGAAAAAAAAAATATTTGCTCAGAGATGGAACATTGGAGGTGTCAGGTTTCTGTTGCGGTCTCTTGATGGTGTTACTTCCGCCGTGCTGCCTTCCAATGCCTCTGAACTTTTTCTTTCTCTTTTATTTTGTTTGTGGTACCTAGGCGTTTTTTCCCCCGCTTAAGACTTTAAAAGCCTGCAGCGCAGCAAAGCAGCACAAATTATCTTTCCACCTTGCTCTGCTCAGATGCTTTGGCCGCTAACTTTGGAAGGCCTTTTACTACAGCGTCAGAATTAGCATTGTCAAAGCCCTTAATGAATATTAATATTGTATTTGTCATTGGAGCTGGCCCGGTGCTGAACCTCGGCTCATCCATCAGGGACGAGATTAAGAACACAATTATTTCTGACTGACAGCGACCAAATCTCACGCCGATTTTTTTTCTTCCCCCCAACAATTTAAAGAAAAAGACACAACATCATCATCTTAAGGTGTTTCCCCTGGGACCAGACACCAGATTAATACACTTTTAATGAATGTACGTCTCATTGTCCACAAGCTACTCCAGCCCAGGAGGACAAAAAGAAAAAACACACAATTCTGACATGTCATTTTAACACTTTTTGTCTAAAGTTGCAAGGTACCATTTTCCAGTGATTTTTTTCCAACTGATTTTTTTCCTTGTCTGAAATTGAACAGATTTTTTTCCTGTCTGAAAAGCAAGAAAAAGCCCCATGCCGAGACCAGAGGCTAAAACTACAGGGAGATGTGACTGTGAGTGCCTATGCCATATTTTTACATCGCACGAGAAGGAAGCAAAAAGAAAAATATAAAACAAAAACCTGCAATGACAGACAAGATATCCATCCAATTTCACTGCGGGTCAGCCTGTCACAGTCATCGTTCAAAACCACACACACACACACACACACGCGCGCTTACCCACACGCACTTCTCATGCGAGGATCTCAGCAGTTCAAACTCGCACCTCACCCAACAAGAACACACACACTTTTTCTCTCGGTCTCTCACAACACACAAACACACACGCACACACAGCAATAGACTTTGGTGCTGTGATTTACTTCATTACTAAGAGATCAGGCAACATTTTTTCAGGAGCGCTGAGCCAAGCCAGTTATTTCAGAGAAATCTTCCTTTTGGGAGACAAAGCCGACTCACCTGCAATCGGCTCTTATACAAATGAGCGGTGAAAGCTGCCATCAACTGTGCGCTGGTGAACCCATCATACACCTTTTTTCACCACGCAGCTACAACAAACAGCTCACATCTAAGACCCGACGCCCAGCGCGCTCATCAGCAACACCCCCGGGCGCAGAGGGGCAAAGACAGCGTCAGAGAGACGGAGAGAGAGAGAGAGAGATCCCGCTCTCTGACCTCTCGTTTTCAGCATCCTCTATCCCCTCTTCCCCAAATTTACGGAGCGTCGTCTCTGAATGCCGTGCTGTCACACTTTTCATCTGTTTCATTCCCTATTCGCTCAAGGTGCCGAGTGTGTGAGTGTGTGTGTGTGTTGGTGTGTGTGTGCACATGAACAGAAGGGCAGCGCGGTCGGGGCCGTGGCAGATGCGTGTGGGTCTGGGGCAGTGGTCAGAGCGGTTCCGTGGGTCAATTGGGCCCCCGGCCGGTGTGTGTGCGGCCCCCGCTGGCTGTGCCGTGAGTGTATGTGTGTGTGTGCACGGCCCCCGCTGGCTGGACCGGGGCTCTAACACCATTAGCTCCCCTCTGATGAGCACCCCAAATTGGGCTTTTGTTCTGGGGGTGCGGCCGTGACCCCTCAGCCCCAGGGTGGCCCGGCATCACTAAAGCTGCTTAGGATGGAACTGCAGTGTGCTAAAACCTGCATGTTCAGCAGGGTCACACACACACACGCACGCGCACACACACACGCACACACACACGCACGCAGCAGTGCCCAGTACACACAGCCCCGTATTTCATTCCGATCCATGTTGCTTTCTTTCCTTATATTTCTAGTCTAAGTAGAAATAATTCCACCCACATATCTGTTCATCTCATTTCAAATAAAATTAAGTCACATTTTTTTCATTCTTTTTTCCTACCCCCCCATGCCCATCAAATGGCTTTAAATTTCAAATGAAAAGCATATTTGTCTAATGTATAATTGATTTTAGATTTTACATCAATCTAAAAAAGTAACCATAATAAATGTAAAAATAATATTACAATAAGACTAGTAATATTTTAATAATACCAATAATAACAACAACAACAATAATAATAATAATAATAATAATAATAACAACAATAATAATAATAATAATAATAATAATAATAATAAAAAAAAAAAAAAATAATAATAATAATAGTAAAAATAATAATAACAGTAAAAATAATATTATAAGGAAAAGCTACAAAGATCCTACACACTGTAAATATTACATTTAAAAACTACAAACATTATAAACATCATTAACACTCTAACATAAAAGAAAATATTACATCTATTTTAAAATCATTAAAAATGTACAAACCCCCTAAATGATCTAATTAAAACAACAAGAATAAGAATAAAAATAAGAGTAATATATTATTATTGTTATTGTTATTATCATTGCATAATGCTGGTGTAAATTGTATCAGTATTTCCAACCCAATCTAAATGCTATACATTAAATATACTGCGTCCTGCCCATGTAATTCTAGTCTTGCCGTGAGGCCGTATATTCCAGAGGGTGAGAGTCAGTGTGTCTGGGGCATCTGGAGGCACTGAATGTGTGTCAGCAGCGATGCTTTACAGCTCAGCTGGAGGAAAAGAGCTGATTTTAACATGCGCTCACCGCGTAACCCGGACCTGTGTGAGGCAGGCCTGAGTGAGGGATGAAGAGGGAGAGAGAGAGAGAGGACTGGGGGAGAGTAGAGGAGAAGAGGAGAAGAGGAGAGGAGAGGTTAGCAGAGGCGAGGCAAGACGTGTGTGTGTGAGACAGAGAGAGTGTGAGTGTGCTGATGAGGCTGGGCACAGCGTGATCACATCGGCACTAGTATCAAATTAACTAGGCGACTTTGAAACGTATTGATCTGCTATTAAGACACTGGTGGACCTGATGAAGCAGGAGCTGGAGGTGACTCCAGCACTTCAAAGCTCCACATAGCCACATAAAACAAGCCGCTTTGATCCCACACACACACACACACACACACACACACACACACTCTTGCACCGCGCTCGAGAGAAAACCTTCTGAGGGGCCCCCCAATTTCTCTCCAAATCACATCGTCCCTCAACCACTAATTACACACACACACACACACCTGACAGTAATATCTCATAGAAATTACACACACACACACCTGACAGTAATATCTCATAGAAATCTTTCACATTCCGAGCGCTCACCTGCCCCATTCGCTGACATCTCCCCACACACACGCACACACTTCTGAAGGACAGCTATGGGGCATGTCAGATGAAATTGCATCTAAAGATGTCCACATTAAAATTCACCAGCACAGAAACGCGCCTTTCTGGGAGGAACAATGAGCAAGACTGGACATTAAGGGTGTGTGTGTGTGTGTGTGTGTGTGTGTCTACCAAACACACCCCTTCGCACCCCAAAGCCTAAAAGCAGCCCCCAAAATCCCAGCCTGCAACACCCCAAATCTGCGCTGCCAGGGCCTGGAGCTACACACACACACACAGACACACAGACAGACACACACACACAGACACACACTGGTGCCGCTGGGTGGAGGTAGTGCCTTAAGCAGAGGTGTTAAACTCACACACACCAAACTCAGAGGGCGGAGACACAAAGACACACACACACACGTGCGTATACCAAAACTGCAGTACAAAGACACACAGAGTCATCTTAAGATCACATTTACACCTACATGTAAACACAAGCACATGAACACACACACACACACACACACAAACCTATTGACATAAACTCAAACAGACCAAAATCTCCATGTTACGACATTACTGTGCAAAAGACTAATGTAGATATTTAACACAACTTAGCTAACAAACAACTTTTTTACAGAACTGGAGCTGTGTGTGTGTGTGTGTGTGTGTGTGTGTGTGTGTGTGTGTGTGTGTGTGCGCAAAGCAGCAGGCATCCATGAGAGAGAGAGAGGGAGAGAGTGTGTGTGTGTGTGTGTGTGTGTGTGTGTGTGTCTTGTAAGAGTTGGCCTGGAAACAGTCGTTGTGTGGCCCTTGAGTAAACAAAAAGCGCTTTAAAGAGAGCTGGGTTACAGAGGGAGGAGAAGAGAGGAGAGGAGGAGAGGAGGAGAGGAGGAGAGGAGAGGAGAGGAGAGGAGAGGGAGTCACAGCCTGGGTCGCCTGTGCTGGGAGCAAGTACATTAAATATTAACACTCCCATTAATGATGCACCCGCTTCATACACACACACACACACACACACACACCACACACACACACACACACACTGACCGACCACGCATGTGTGTGTGTGTGTGTGTGTGTGTGTTTTAGCAAACTCAAACATGCGCTAGAAGTGTGTGTAATTAGTAGGGCTTAACAGATGACAAATATGAGGCAGTTAAACAAGAGTCTCACACACAGCTTGTGTGTGTGTGTGTTTGTGAGTGTATATTTGTTTGAGCTTCTTAAATACTCTGACAAAGGGTGGTGGTGGTGGTGGAGTGTGTTCGTGTGTGTGTGTGTGTGTGTGTGTGTGTGCACGCCAGTGTTTCATGACAGACACAAACAAACAGAGTAGAAAAGGAGAGAACAGAACAGAACAGACTTCATGACAATTACCCTGACATCCCCTTTTAGGGCTGCTCTGATGTAGCTCTGCTTAGCAAGGAAATGAGCTTCTTTTGCTGACACTAAACTCCAAGCAACTGATGTCTGTTAAAAATTCATTTGCTGTGTGTGTGTGTGAGATATGAATGCAAAATGTCATAATCAGATATCAGGAATACACCCAACCTCCATCCCAGTGCACGCTGTCTTTAGTTGTCATGGCATGTGGCTGTCTTTACTATGGGAAATGTGTGCTGGCTGTAGTTATTGGAACATGCCGTTCGAATGCTCACAGCTGGGCTAATGCTCCGTGTGTGAAGTGTGTGTGTTTGGGAGCAGTGAGTAGACTGTGTGTAGATTGTGTGTATGAAGTGAGCATGCATGTATGTGTGTGTGTGTGTGTGTGTGTGTGTGTGTGTGTGTGTGTATGCTGTATTGTGAGCTCTCTTTGCTGACGCTTGCTGTCAGGCACTGAGACGCCAGGCTCCACCATCACCACGGAAACGCTCCCGATGCCCGCGGCAAGCAGCGCTCTGAACCCACTTGCGGTATCAAACTAAAAGTTCTCACTTCCATTGTGACAATGTAAAAAAGCCAACAGAGAGAGAACGAAAGAGAAAGCACATATGGGGAAGGAACGAGGGAGGAGAGGGGGGAAGAAAAAAGGGAGAGAGAAAGGGAAAAGAGAAAGAGGGGCAAAAAGAGGAGAGAGATGCGGGGAAAAGAGAGGGAAGCTGTGCCACCAGCACATGAGAAAACTTTCACCAATTAGTGAGGAAGAGAGAGCGAGAGAGAGAGGAGCAAACGAGTGAAAGAGAGCGAGCGAGAGAGCAAAGGAGTGAGAGAGTGAGAGAGACGATGAGAGACAGAGAGAGCGAGAGAGCAAACGAGTGAGTGAGAGGGAGAGGATGAGAGAGAGAGAGAGAGAGGAGAGAGAGAGAGAGAGAGAGAGAGAGAGCGCTTGCGGCGGAGCAGAGCTGTCACACCAAGCGGATTGATCAACAGGCCCACTAGTACTAATGGCATACTGACAGGGAGCACAGCCACGGGGAGCACCTACCCCTCTCCTCACACACACACACACACACACACACACACTCACCAAAGCAGCCGTGTGTGTGTGTGTGTGTGTGTGTGTGTGTGTGTGGGAGCACTAACGGCGGAGGTTCTTTAGGTTGTAACAGTCATACCTGGTGTATCCTATGCCTACTGTTCTTTTACCAACAATTTGAAAAGCCATACCCACACACACACACACACACACACACACACACACACACACACACAACCCTACTGAGAAGGTGAGATGTGGCAGAAGCAGTTTTTTCTTCTCTAGTCTATCTCTTTGTGTGCGCGGCACCAGCGCACCAATGAAAAGCCTTCGGCCGACAGTATTACCTGCTGTGTATTGTTCTATCATAAAGGCCGTTAGACTTCTACGCAATTCATCAGATCCAATCTTTAAGACGCGGCCATGTAACAATGTTTCAATCGGGGAGATTAACGCACACAGCAGTAAAATGGAGGCCTTGGGCAAATGCGTTTCTTCTGCTTGCCTTTCACACGAAGCCCTTTGAAACAGCACTAAATAAAATCCCTCAAATCGAATCTCATTTAAAAGAATTTTTTTAAAAATATAATCCTGCATTAAATACGTAGATATTCCGGTCAATATTTTAAATGGGTTGCTGGCATTTTTTAAATGATTTTGTATTTGTGTGTTTGTATTAATTTTCTTTGTTAAAATTGAGCTATTGTTATCTTAGGCTATCGTACAGATAACACATTTAATGTCATGATGCAATAAACGTTTAGCAAGCTACTAACAAGAGCGCTAAAAACAAACAAGGCACTGTCCTCTATCTCGACCCTGACAGTCAGCGAGCGAAGCGCCTCGCTAACGATGAAAAGTCGAATAAAAGTTAGAGAAGTTGCGAGTTGAAGGTGGCTGGCAGTTTGGAGTGCATGTCACGTACAGGTAACCTTTCATCGGTCAGCCTCTGGTCTCATCAGGCTCGCCCGCGCACCCGCCCGCCCGCGGCACTGCCGCAGCCCAGGGACAGCCACCAATGGAAAATATTTCATTGTGTTAGCATTTCAAATGGCGGGCAGGGGGCGGGGTGGCAGAGAGGCGCTAAGCGATCGTTGCCGGTGGAATTAATTGGCTATTCCGAGAATAATGTCCCTTTAGCCGAGATCCTCGGAGGGCCTAACGCAAGAGCAGTCTGCGATTTTTTTTTTGTTCGGTGTCTTCAAACGGGAACGCTCGGGGGTGCTGGCCGCGTTCGGGCTTTAGCTCATTCCCTGAAGGCCGAGAAAAAAATAATCAGAAGCAGTGAACCAAACTCGGCTAATCCATAGCCTAATTAAAACCACAGAAGCCCATTACACCTCGCCATATTGCGTCCACAAGAAACTGTTTTTAAAGAAAATAAACACATCTAGCAATTACCGAAAAATACTTCAGTCTTTTTAATTGTTTGTTGGTTTGAACAAAAAATATGATGCAGGCAGAAGAAAACAAACGTGTGAGAAAAAAAAAAAAACCTAATCATAAACGCAGAGAATTTTGCGAACAATAGTAGCGTGTGCTTTTGCGGTCAGCGTGCGATAAATGGCTGAGGCGGGTGCGGCCCACTTCTATCTGCTTCTTTAAGGGGATTTGGGCTTGAGCCTGTCCCAGCCACTGACCCGCACTCATATCTGCACATCTCTTGGCCATATCTTAATCTGAGCTTGTCTAGCCTCACACTGCACCTTTTCAAACTCAAAACAGCATTAAAAATGAGCATTGTCTGGACCGCCAGGGTCGCCCTGGGAAACCAGGGCTACGAATAGTCGGGTGGGGATCGAGCCTCCAACCCTTTGGACAAACAGCTGCTGATATACGGCTCTAAGAAAACACACACACACACACACACACACACGTAAACAAAAACGCAAAAATAACCGCAACAGCTAACGAACACCCCCCCCCAAAAAAAAACTAGATTAGTGTGTTGTGCATGTGTGTGTAAGCTCGTGTGTGTGTGTGCGCATATGTACGTGTGCACTCTATCTCGGCACATCGAGTATTGAGGGTCCGCGGCGGGCGGGTGTCCATTTCATCCTTCGCTAGACGAACGGGCGAATTCGCCGTGCTCCCCCACACGCTGTGCATCGCCTCATTGTGGATTCCGTCAACGGAGTCAATCTTATTAACTTCCGCGCTGCCTCACACATGACATTTTCTTCAATTTTCTCGCCGACATCAAAAACATCAATTAGCAGCCCGAAAATAGGAAGGAGAGAATGACAGAGCCTGATAACGCGCACTTATTTGAAGCCAAGGGTAAATCTATTCTCTGCTTTCTGAATGTGTTCATTACAATTGCTTTTTCAAAGAAGACCTCCAAATAGCAAAGAAATTAAATTTATCTCCTAGAAATGTCCAGAAATTGTTTTTTTTTTTTTTTTTAATCCTGTGTCTATCTCTGGGCCTTGACGTGTGACACTAAAGTGTGGTGGCTCCTGGTTATTACTACAGATCACAACTCAACCTCCGACTCCCAACAAAAGTCGCCCGTGCTGAAACTATTTTAAAGCTGCCTCTCCAGCCTTCCACAGTCGGAACCAAACGGAGGCTCGCACGGGCTTCAACCTCAGCGCTCATAAATGTGACATGCCGTTTCCTTTACGACACATTTTATATTTATACTGACTGAATTTAGAAAAAAAAGAAATCCTACATATTTAATATTAATGTACTCCATCATTATATCTATATCTAGCTATCTATTTATCTACCTCTCTTTCTATATATATACACACAAACACACACACATATATATATACATATACACACACTATAGGTACATGTTAACTTAATCTAAATAAAGAAATATTTATCATGTCATGTAATTTTTAAAACACATTTTTTTGTGTGTATAATTTATTTTGTTGTAAATTCCTTTGTGCTCTTGCTCCTGTTCTGTTTATTTGTGAAGTCCTGTCAGATGCATCCTACCTTCTGATCCGTATGTGTGTGTGTGTGTGTGTGTGTGTGAGAGGGAGAGAGTTTACTTCCTCCATTCACGACAGCACAAAGAGGCTGAAACCTGACCCTGCCCATTAATAAATCGTCTTCTGCTCAAACTACTTTTTTGCTCTTTAATGACCAGCGTGTAACTCAATAAACCCCCCACCCACACACACACACACTCAATAAACCCACCCAGCAGCTTTAAGTAAAGAGCTATTTTTTGCTTGAGTGAGCGAGGAAGCAGCGTTCCGTCGGGCTGAGCCGGGCTCGGCTGGACTGGACGCGGTGCGGCTGCTTGAGTTACGTCTCGACGGGAGCCGGAGGACCGGGCTCCGGGTGCGCGTCCGCTCCAGAGCAGCTGGGCCCGAGTGGAGCGTCCGGATCGCCTTCCTCCGACTCATTGATTTCTGCTCTTTGGATGTCATTTGGTTGCTTTTTATTTTCTCGCCTGTCGTTTTTTCCACGTCACGGCGGACAGAGATGTCCAAACACACGGCGGAGGAGATATCTACTATCTGTCAACGCTGCCTCCCATTCCCGGCACTCGGCCGGTCAGGCGCACGCTCTCAGTGCCGAGAAATTGGCGTGGATGAGAATATCTAAAATACCCCCCCCCCCCCGACCTCTTTCTGGAGGGGTAATCCGATTTCGGCTCCTGGGCCGAGGGGGGGAGAAAGAGCCGTCGTGGGGCCAAGCGGCCCTGAAACTTACACGCCCCGGGGTCACTACTTGGTTGCCGCGGTGATACAGGGGTTATAGCCACCTATAGCTCACACCGTTTGCTCTGTCTCAAACACCAAACACACATACAAACGCAAAACAACACATCAGCTGTTACTGAGGCCAAACAGCGATGGCTTGATCAGATGAAGCACATCAGCCTCATCTCCACGGTGATGAGATGAGACGTATTTCGTTGCTCTCACGCGCGCACACACACTCGCACACACACATACACACACTCACACACTCACACACACACACTCTCTCAGATAAGGTCAGCATGGAAGAGCTTCGCATGGGTGTTTATCTCCACTCTAATTATTTAGATGCTGATGACACAGTCCGACTGATCGAAATGTACGCACACACACACAGGCGCACACACACACACACACACACACAATCCTTTCTCTCATCTCCATCTCACACACACACACACACTAAACCATACTCACAGATGAAAAACACCATTAACCCATTAGATTGTTTCCACAAACAGCTGATGACGACTGCTTTTTTTTCATTCGAAAATAACAGCCGTGTTTGGGAAATGGTCTCAGGTCAAGCACAGATGGTACACAGCTCTAATTATTTTCTTTTCTCTGTGTGTGTGTGTGTGTGTGTGTGTGAGTGTGTGTGTGAGCAGGGATGCGGACGGTGTTCCGACCAGCACTCCTGACACTAATGGTTTTTCAATGAGGAGAAAAAACAAGAGAGAAGCAGAGATGGCGGAATGCCTTTCAGCTGCCACACACACACACACACACACACACACACATACACACACTGCTGTGCATCGCCCAGGGTGATGACCCCAGGTCAGGTGGGCTAGTGGCGAGGCTGAAAGCCCCTTGTGCGCTTCCTTGTCGCTGGCCGTCCGGCGGAAAATCGGAAGAATAAAAGTCCTGCTGGAGAAAGAATTCAGCCAGAAACACTGAGTGTGTGTGGTGTGTGTGTGTGTGTGTGGTGTGTGTGTGTCGTGAGCCATTGTTTAAATCTGCACCTAGGGTGCAGGGAGGCCAGGAATATCAGCGCTGTCTCTGTGTGTGTGTGTGTGTGTGTGTGTGTGTGCGCAGGAACACTAAAGCTTCGAGGCCATCGTTTACATGTGTTCCCATACCACGGTCTGGACAGGCCAAAGGCCATTCTCACCCTCACCCCCCCCCCACACACACACACACACACACAGTCACTCACCATTTAACCTAATACACTCCTTTAGTTGCAACCTTATTAATCAACTTTTCTCACACATATACATACATATACACACATACACATGAACGCTCACAAATCCATCTTGCGCTGACGTCAATATTGCATTCTAATCCCACTCATTTCTGTTTTTCTCCAAGGTTGAGTCATGTCAGTTTACGGCTCCTCCTGAGCCTCTACCTTTCCAATTACGGGCAGTTTTGCGTTTCCTCTCTGGTTCTTTCATGTGTCCGGCGGGCTGATAAGTCTGTGCAGGCGCTCATGAAAGCGCCTCTTTAACGAGCGCCGCCGAGGGTTAATTGCTCCGCTAAGATCTGCTAGTCATGGGCCTCAATATGAAATTAAGCTATTTCCCGGAGTTTCCCCACTCATTTCATTACAAACACTTTAGCCCAATCGGCCTTTCCCACAGCGCGCGTGCACACACACCACACACACACACACACCACACACACCACACACACCACACACACACACACACATAGAACCCCAGTGGCAAATGCACATTATTTATTCACAGCTTAATTTGTTTATTTGGGGCCTTAGCTCTTTATTTGCTTATTTCAGAGCTTCAGGTTTTGTTCCCAAAAGTAAACTTCAGCCCCAAGTGTCTGGTCACCTTTACAAATCAGAAAATATGACGTGTGTTTCGACTGTATGAAATAATATATATGTGTGTGTAGTTCTATATATGGGCAAATGCACAGAATAATATATGTGTGTGTAGTTCTATATATGGGCAAATGCACAGAATATTATATGCGTGTGTAGTTCTATATATGGGCAAATGCACAGAATAATATATGCGTGTGTAGTTCTATATATGGGCAAATTTCTGTCACGTCCATAACTCCAATATAATGCCTCTGGATTTGTCTGGTGTGAATGATTATGATTATTTTTACAGCAAATGTTCAAATTTCATGTAATCATTCCCATCATAACACACCATTGCATTTCACTGGCATTGAATTTATTGATGTGACTAAAACGTTTATTTTCTGTGTTTATTTGCCCATATACATGTAAATCTATACCATATTAATTATAAGCTATATATATGTATAGCTTATGTATGTGTATATGTATATGTGTGTGTGTGTGTGTATGTATGATATAACTATTATTATGATTAGGAACTATGACTAACCACATACACTTCTATTGGTACGTTTTGTTCTTGTTAATGTCAAACAGCCTAGCTAAACATGTGTGTCTGTGTCCAGCTGCCGAGCCCCTTAGTAATGCTGTATTGCATGCGCGTGTGTGTGTGTGTGTGTGTGTGTGTGTGTGTGTGTGTGTGTGTGTGTGTGTCAAGCTCTTTAGTAATGCTGTGTTGGATACTCTAGCCTTGCTAACTGCTAGCTCTTAACTCAAGGCAAGCTAGCTTCATGCTTCTCAGACAAAAATAGCGGGCCAACTACGGCACTCCATATTCTACCATTCAAACAATCCAAACACAAAAAAAGCCTAAACAATCGATCTACACTGCACACCACTTACACCACAACCACACACACATCATGGCAGCGGGAGTGTGTGTGCTCAGAGCAACACACACACACGGACACACACACTAACTGGAGCTAGTGCTGACTGGAACTGGACTGCACTGAAAGGAACAGACACACATAAATACACACACACACACCTTCACAAACTAATAGTGCATGTGTGAGAGCACTGCATGGCTCATCTCATCTGAGGGGTGACACAGACACACACACACACACAGACACAGACACAGACACACACACACACACACACACACACACACACACAACTTCGGCCTACGATTAAGGGCTTTATGAGCTGCAACAGGCCATGGCCAAATGATAACAATTAACACACACATGTGTACTCAAAAACACACACACACACACACAACAGAATTAACACACACACATGTACACACAAAAACACACACACACAAACAGAATTAACACACACGTACACACAGAAACACACACACACAAAAACAGAATTAACACACACATGTACTCACAAGAACACTCACACACAAAGAGAACTAACACACACATGTACACACAAAACACTCACATACACAAAAACAGAATTCATCTGCACTGTGTCTGTCTGCATGATGGATAGCTGTCATTAGCAGCCACGGAGAGAAAAGCTGTTGGAGGAGAGGAAGAGAGGAGAGGAGGAGGAGGAGAAGGAAGAAAGGAAAGGAGAGGAGGAAGAAGAGAGGAGAGGAGGGAGAAGAGTGGAGAGGAGAGAAGAGGAGGAGGAGGAAGAAAGGAAAGGAGAGGAGGAAGAAGAGAGGAGAGGAGAAGGAGGAAAGGAGAGGAGAGGAGAAGAAAGGAGAGGAAAGGAGAACATGAGAAGAAAGGAGAGGAAGAAGAAAGGAGAGGAGGAGTTGAGGAGACAGGAGAAAAGTAGAGAAGAGGAGGAGGAAAGGAGAGGAGGGAAAGAAAAGGAGAGGGGAAGGAGAGGACAAAAGAGAAGAGAGGACAGACACACACACACACTTGTCTAACACAAAACCCACAGTGCTGAGGGATTTCCATTGCATAGCCATTTATAGTGCCCTGATTCTGCACACACACACACACTCACACACACACACACACACACACACACACACACACACACACACACAGTGGCATCCAGCTTTGACCACAGAGTTCTGAGAATGGGAGAGTGTGTTCTCCTCCTCTGTGGCTATAATCAGGCTCTGTCTGCTACAACATCTTAATTATGCTCTAAACTAAGGCAAGGACCTGCCTCTGTCACACACACACACACACACACACACACACACACGCTGACACAAAAACACACATGCATGTATGCACATGCCATGCACACATATACATACACACGTGTGTGCACACACACAAACACACACACCTGGACACAAATACATAGGTGCACACACTTAACGCAACACAACCAAATGAGACAGTGTGTGTGTGTATGTGTGTGTGTGCCCTGTGGATGTGAGGATCCTTGTGCTTTAGGGTCAAGGGTCACTGGTTGAGCTAGCTCCCTGATTGAGTTTGGTCTGGAAACCCCTATCGACTGTGTGCAGTGACCCCTGAAATGTACCACACACACACACACACACACACACACACACACACACACACACACACTCAGAGAGAAAGAGACTGACACACATACACTTACCACTAACACTGACAGAAAGATAGAAACACACACACACACACACAGCACATACCCAGACAACGCATTAACACACACACACACATTCACTTACATAATCACTCACTTGCACACTCCTTCTCACGCAAGGTAAAACACACAGGTGATTCTCCAGCCTGACAAACTTTTACACACTTACACACGCACACACACACGTGCACACACACAGACACACACTTACACAGACACACACACACACAGACACACACTTACACACACACAAGTTCACTGATAGGTGATTCTGTCTCACTACCAAAGAACAGATGAGAGCTGATGTGCACAAGTGTGTGTGTGTGTGTGTGTGTGTGTGTGTGTGTGTGTGTGTGTGTGTGTGTGTGTGTGTTGAGGCCTGTGCTTTCTTGTTTGCTGGCATACTGTACAAGAGGAATGCAGTCCTGCAGTCACACACTGCCTGAGCCAGACAGCATGTCTGAACCCATAGAGCTCCAACACACACACACACACACGTATCCACACCCACCCACACACACACACACACAAAACAAGTACACACACACACTGCACATAAAGTCACATACTGTGCATACCTCTTTCCACATACATGTGAATACACACACACTGTGTACACAAAAGCACAAACTCATGTGCACCTCGCTTCAAATACAGTTGAACACACACACACACACACACACACACACACACACACACACACAGCACGAGCCTCAGGACCTGCAGTGTGTTTAGTAACACTTGAGTTGACGATGCCCAAAGGGTGCAATTACGACCAATTAGAGCCCTGGATCCCATTAACCACTACAGCAGTTAGACACACACACACACACACACACACACACACACACTGCAAATATGAACCCCAATGATGATACCACAAACACACATTATAACGTCATTATGGGCAACAGCACGTAGAACTGAGTTTTATAGATCTGTTGTGTATTTGTGTGTGTGTGTGTGTGTGTGAGAGAGAGAGTGTGTGTGTGTAAATTAATGTGTTTCGTCGAATCGAGAGCCACCTCTGGGGCAGGCATTTCATATGGCAGACGTCGCAATAAATATCATTGATACAGCACTGCATACACATACACACATACACACACAGTATGCCTGCCCCCCTGCCTAAACCCCCACCCCCACACACACACACACACACACACATAAAAATAAATGCTATTTGCTCTGTTATGATCCAGCACAGTTAGCATGGGTGTGTTTCTATGGGTGTGTTTGGGAGCAGGACTACTGACATATGCTGTGCATTTGGGGTTGTACCTGTGTGTGTGGTGTGTGTGTGTGTGTGTGTGTGTGTGTGTGTGTGTGTGTGTGTGTGTGTGTGTGTGCGCGTGTCTTGTGTCATGAGACACTGGGGGGCGCTTGTTGAGTGTGTGTCACAGCTGTGACGGAACAAAAGACAAAGTCTTACAGTGCGTGTGACACACATACACACACACACACACACACACACACACACAGATCACAGATAATATCTGTATCTGGAGTGTGTTGCAGTTCCTGGCCTGTTTACAGATTGCTGTCAGCCCTCTCCTCCTCCAAGTTGGACTGATTTCAGAAAGTCTCTCTTTTTCTCTCTCTCCCACTCTCTCTCTCCCTCTCTCCCCCCCCCCCCCCCCCATCTCTCTTTCTCTCTCTCTCTCTCTCTCTCTCGGAGAGGAAGTGGGTTCTTTATTGGCTTTCTAAACAGGAAGTGTGAGGGTGAAATGTTGTCTGCCCTTCCCTCCCCCACCACACACACACACCCACACACACAAACACACACACACCCACACACACACCAAATAAACCTCAGCGACCACAGTGCTTAGCCAGAATCTTCTCCTGAACTTAATCTTGTCCTCTGACTGTGGAACACTGAAACAGACTCCTGAAACTCCCTTTTAAATCACTCTACTGTGTGTGTGTGTGTGTGTGTGTGTGTGTGTGTATGTGTGTGTGTGTGTGTGTGTGTGTGTGTGTGTGTGTTTGATGTGTAGATGTTTGTGTCAGTATGTCATTGTGTGTGTGTGTGTGTGTGTGTGTGTGTGGTGTGTGTGTGTGTGTGTGTGTGTGTGTGTTGCATCCTCTCACAGCTGGAGAAAACCCCTGCTAACCTCACAACTCAGCTAGGCCAAAGAATGTACGTTACTCTCTGAAGGATATTCTCAAGTCTTTCTTTCTTTCTTTTCTCTTTATCTCTCTCTGTGTTTCTTAAGGCAAACTTCAGTTTTTCTCCTTTTTGGTGTGTGTGTGTGTTTGTGTGTGTCTGTGTGTGTGTGTGTCTGTGTTTAGTGTGCATTCATGTGTGTGACTGTAAATGTACATGTTAGTGTGTATGTCTGCATGTGTGTGTGTGTGTGTGTGTGTGTGTGTATCCTCCTCTCACCATGTCGTGTGCTCTACACCTTCCCTTTCGGTGTGTTTTTTCCTCTGGTGGCTGTGAACAAACAGCGCAGGAGGAGAAGAAGAAAGCGGCGGAGAGCTGAGTTTGGCTCTATTGATTCGGGTTTGATGCGTGCTGAGAGCGCTTCAAAGGCACCCACATCCACAGGTTTTGATCACCACAACAGCCCAAACTCCAGAACAGAGAGAGGGAGAGAGAGAGAGAGAGAGAGAGATACGGAGAAAGCGATGGAGAGACAGTCAGACAGAGAGAGAGAGAGAAAGCGATGGAGAGACTGTCAGACAGAGAGAAAGAGAGAGAGAGAGAGAACAGGAACAGAGAAGGAGCACCGAGTCTGGTAGTCATAGGGCCACTACTGTCAGTGCTACAGAGAGAGTGTGTGTGTGTGTGTGTGTGTGTGTGTGTGTGTGTGTGTGCTTGTGCACGTGTAGCCTGGAAAGGCTGTAAGAGAACACACACACCTGCAAAGGCACAGCTGGAGTGAACATCAGAAAACACATATGGGCAAATCCCTCGTTAAGAAAACAAGGGAATAAATAAATAGATAGATAGAGATAGATAGATAGATAGATAGATAGACAGATAGATAGATAGATAGATAGATAGATAGATAGATAGATAGACAGACAGATAGATAGATAGATAGATAGATAGATAGACAGACAGATAGATAGATAGACAGACAGACAGATAGATAGATGACCCAGACATTTCCCACACTGACCCATGTGACCTCCACACATCCATGCTAGATCAGAGACAGTGGACTTTCCCTTTTAGCTCAGCGCTCCTCAGTGACACACAAACTAAACAGCAGAATTAATCTCAGTGAGATTACGATCAACGTCTATTACAGCTGCTCAGTTTCTCCAGATTAAATCTAAATGTGTCTTTTCCACTGCATGAACTCAAAGCTGTGCCGCTGTAAACGTAACACACACACACACACACACACACACACATACACTTTTACTGCCTCACCATACATGCATGAACTCAAAGCTGCACCACTGTAAATGTAACATAAACACACACACACACACACACTTTTACTGCCTCACCATACAATAGGCAACAATATTCAGCAAAAATTTCTCAATTTGTCATGATGGATTTGACCAAATCAGTATACTTAGTTCTGTTATTGTTTCGTGTGTGTGTGTGTGTGTGTGTGTGTGTGTGTGTGAGAGAGAGAGAGAGAGAGCCAAACACTGACATTTAATCTGGACTCCACATTTTCACAGTATCTTACACTACAGTCTGAGGAGCTCTTCAACAAGTGGCAAAGTAAACATACACACACACACACGCACACACACATATTGGCATGAGAGGATGCTGTTTCAAAGAAGAAATGCGTCCATCCAAACACACTCTCTGATGGGTGCTACATACCACTTAATGAGCAAAGCCTGTCAGTACTATCGCCTGTCCACACACACACACACACACACACACACACACACACACTCAACACATACATAGAGACATGTGCCTGTGCCTGCATGTGCGTATATACACACTCACACACACACACACCTGTCAGAGCTGACAGGATCCTTCTGACAGGCTGTTTACTTAATGTTAACAAGACAAATGCGTGAATAAAAATCACCAGCTAATGTGTGTATGTGTGTGTGTGTGTGTGTGTGTGTGTGTGAGAACAACATAGCCAGCTAATGCGTTTGTCTCTGTTAATAGTGGCTACAAAGAAGCTCTGGTTGACAGCTTTTCAACTGCAGGAGAAAAAATATTCAACAGAAAAAAAAAAAACTTTCTTTCACTTTTTCACGGCCATCTGCTCTATCACACCATCATTGCTCTTCTCCATGTGACTCGAGTCTGTCGTTCGCGGGGGCGTGGCTCAAGTCTGTCGTTCGCGGGGGCGTGGCTCAAGTCTGTCATTCGCGGGGGTGTGGCTCGAGTTTGTCATTCGCGGGGGCGTGGCTCGAGTCTGTCGTTCCCTGGGTGTGGCTCAAGTCTGTCGTTCGCGGGGGCGTGGCTCGAGTCTGTCGCTCGCGGGGGCGTGGCTCGAGTCTGTCGTTCGCGGGGGCGTGGCTCGAGTCTGTCGCTCGCGGGGGCGTGGCTCGAGTCTGTCATTCGCTGGGTGTGGCTCAATCTCGAATCTTAAGGTCTGATAAACAACTCACCATTCTTGAACTGACTGCCTCTACTACACTACATTACACACACACACACACACACACACACACACACACACACACACACACAGCTCCTCATAGACAGTGGATACAACTACTGACTTCTGTGGCCCACACACACACACACACACACACACACACACACCTCACTATACCCCTCCCCCTACAAAAAATGCCATGTGCCTTCTACCCTCAGGACTCCTCAAGTATTCCCGACTCTCAAACCCTCTCACTCACACACACACACACACACACACACACACACACACACACACAGTCTTCTGTCTCTGTCTGTCTCTCTCTCTTACACACACACACACACAAACAGAGTCCTCTGTCTCTGTCTCTCTCTCTCTCTCTCTTATACACACACACACAGTCCTCTGTCTCTGTCTGTCTCTCTCTTACACACACACACACAAACACACACACATACACACACACACTCACCCAGTGCCTCACCCTAATTGGTAAATCTGTTGAACCATGGCATGCTCAACAATGAGGCACCTGGAGTTCTGTCAAAACAACTTGAATACTGCCTCTGATGGGCCTATTACACACACACACATACATACACACACA
>PYXC01001849.1:197500-200000 GCA_015244755.2 Tenualosa ilisha | reverse complement strand
TAACCACCTACACTCTCTCTCTCGCACACACACCTAAGACACACAAATGCTTATTAAACACACACACACACACACACACACACACACACACACACAGAGAGTGAGGCATTAAACACCTCCTCGGGGGTTATATTTAACTGGGCCTCTCCAGGCAAGCAAGGGTCTTTCTCTTCACCACTACCATGCACACCACCAAACATGGCTCAAACACAGCTCACCAGGCCTCTGTGTGTGTGTGTGTGTGTGTGTGTGTGTGTGTGTGTGTGTGTGTGTGTGTGAGAGAAAGAGAGATAGCTATGTTAGAGTTCAAGAGTGTGTGTGTGTGTGTGTGTGTGTGTGTGTGTGAGAGAGAGAGAGAGATAGCTATGTTAGAGTTCAAGCGTGTGTGTGTGTGTGTGTGTGTGAGAGAGAGAGAGAGATAGCTATGTTAGAGTTCAAGTGTGTGTGTGTGTGTGTGTGTGTGTGTGTGTGTGTGACAGAGATAAGGATCTAAGGAGTACTGCGAGTCAGAGGACCAGGCCGGTTTACAGGGATCAAAGTTCTGAGGTTCCGAGTGCTCTAACGTGATGTCACAATCCGACACACCTCACACTGACACTTAAGGAATAACAAAACTCACACACACACACACACACACACACACACACACACACACACAGACAGACACACACACACACAGACAGACACACACTTTCATTCAAGAACTAAAGGTTCCACAGAGAGGTCCCTGAAAGAGCGACACACATTCCCAGTGAAGATGGGATCCAAACGGCCCCTCTGACTGCAGCGTTACACGGGGCTCTTTGGGGGCCCCTCTGACTACAGTGTTACACGGGGCTCTTTGGGGGGCCATCTGACTACAGTGTTACACGGGGCTCTTTGGGGGCCCCTCTGACTACAGTGTTACACGGGGCTCTTTGGGGGCCCCTCTGACTACAGTGTTACACGGGGCTCTTTGGGGGCCCCTCTGACTACAGCGTTACGTGGGGCTCTTTGGGGGCCCCTCTGACTACAGCGTTACGTGGGGCTCTTTGGGGGCCCCTCTGACTACAGTGTACACGGGCTCTTTGGGGCCTCTGACTACAGGTTACGTGGGGCTCTTTGGGCGCCAGTGAGGATGGGCTCCCTTCAGCTCACATCAAACACTCAAGCTACTGCACTAAGGGTCAAGAACTTACAGTCATTCTGCACAGCTCTCCCTTGGGTTCCAGATCGCACCATTCCATCTACAGTTCTGTTCTAGACTGCTCTTCCTTTGGTTCTAGAATGCACCCCTCCATTAAAAGTTCTGGACTGCTCTTTCCTAGGTTCCAGAATGAGCCCTTTCATCTAAAGTTCTATTCTAGACTGTTCTTCGTAAGGTTCTAGAATGCTAAAGTTCTATACTGCACTACCTTACATTCTAGAATGCACCCTTGTCAATCAAGTTTTCACACAGCCCTACATCAGGCATGTAACTGTGTCCCACTTGTGCAGTGTGAAACTTTTTACAGTGTAAAATGCTGGTCTATTTTTTTCCAACACACACACACACACACACACACACACACACACATCCTCCATCACCCATACAACTCAAATACAAACTGCAGCAACACTGTGTTGTGTTATGGATGGGCTGGGCTGTGTTGTATTGTGCCATGCTGCACTATGTGTGTTGGCTTTTGGATGCACTGGGCTGTGTCAAGTCTTTGTTGTGTTGTGTGTGCTGAGGCTTTGTTGTGTTGTTGCTGTTGGTGCTTTGTTGTGTTGTTGTGTTGTGTGTGCTGAGGCTTTGTTGTGTTGTTGTGTTGCGTTGTGTGTGCTGTGCTGGGCTGTGTCAAGTCTTTGTTGTGTTGTTGTGTTGTGTGTGCTGAGTCTTTGTTGTGTTGCGTTGTTGTGCTGTGCTGTGCTGTGCTGTGTGTGTTGTGTGTACTGTGCTGGGCCGTGTCATGCTGCAACGCACCAGAGGTGGCGCTAGCGAGGCGGAGCGAGCTGGAGGGGCGGTACTTACGACGATGTGGGCGGGGGAGGGTGAGCGGGCGTCTTTGAGCGCTTGTCTGCTCTGCAGGCTTCCTGCCTGGACATCCAGGAGGGGCCATTTCATCTGCAGATACTGATGGAACAAAGGAAGCAAACGGAGAAAGAAAGGAAAACATGGTTAACAACACAGGAGACAACAGAGAGAGAGAGAGAGAGAGAGAGAGAGAGAGAGAGAGAGAGAGAGAGAGAGAGAGAGAGAGAGAAGAGTCGACTGAATGGCCATGAGGTGCAAACAAAATCAACCAAAACATAAAAATCAAAGTAAATCAAATTTAGAAACACACAACTAAATAAATAAACACCATAACAAACAGGGAGAATCAGAGCCACATTACTTGTGAAGTGAATCGTCCATGGGCCTGTGTTAAGCTTGAAAACTGGGGTAGATTTAGCATGAGATTGTGTGTGTGTGTGTGTGTGTGTGTGTGTGTGTGTGTATTAACTGAAAGTCTGCATGTTCTTACACACACACTAATAA
>PYXC01001849.1:177500-180000 GCA_015244755.2 Tenualosa ilisha | reverse complement strand
CACATTTCCATCTTTATTCAATTCATTTTCCAATTCAACCTTGATTTTTGTGAATCTATGTGATTACATAAGAGTAAGGCCTTGGTCAGGACAAATGACACAGCTGTTTCATCCGTTCCTCCACACGTAACTGTCCTTATAGCCTGGATTGCATCCCATATTACCCAACTAGCGAGCTTCATGACAGATTAGGTTTGGGAAAGGCATGACATGAGCTACTGAACAAACATAAAGTTGAACCATTATATGAAAAACAGTCATCAGTACCGCTAGATCTAATTTACTTTGCACATTCAAAATCAGTTATGGCCTGTAACTCCTTGGTGAAAAGACGTAACCAGAAAGTAATTGGTAAGCTATATGGGATCTATAATGTCCTATGATATTTGGCAGGTATATGGGATCTATAATGTCCTATGATATTTGGCAGGTATATGGGATCTACAATGTCCTATGATTAGATCCAAACTCGCTTGTTTATCTTCATGCACTTGGAAAAGACCACAATGTGTCATTTGTCCCCCATTTCATTCAACCTGTTTCTCCCTGTCCCCAGTTCTTATATATGCTGAGATATGCGCACACACACACACACACACACAAACTTATACGCAAGATATGACCACAGCATGTGTTTCCCACTCTGCATGTATTGGTGTATGACCTCAGATACCTCAGTGTATGACGAGAGCAGACACCATGCAGACACACATACTTACACACACACACTCTCTCTCACACACACACACTCCAAGACAAGCTGAGTCAATCAGAGCCCCACTCATGGAGTTACGAGCTGCAAAACGAGTTTCCCCCTCTCAAATCAGGATTCAGGGCCATTATGTCTTCTGTGTCACAGCCTAGAGAACACACACACACACACACACACACACACACACACACACACACACATCACTACCTGCATTTCTATCTATGCATCATAAAGGAAACTAACTAACTAACTAAACTAAACTAAACTAGCTTACTGAAGCAACAGAGGATGCTATATCCACAGCGCTGCACTGTGTCCTCTCACACATGGACAACAAGAACACATATGCAAGTTAGCTGATGTAGCTGTCTGCCATTGAGATGCTGCGTCCTACGGCTAATGTTGGGCTTGTTAGCTAATGTAGCCATTTACCATTGAGATGCTGCGTCCTACAGCTAATGTTGGGCTTGTTAGCTAATGTAGCCATTTACCATTGAGATGCTGCGTCCTACGGTTAATGTTGGGCTTGTTAGCTAATGTAGCCATTTGCCATTGAGATGCTGTGTCCTACGGCTAATGTTGGGCTTGTTAGCTAATGTAGCCATTTACCATTGAGATGCTGCGTCCTACGGCTAATGTTGGGCTTGTTAGCTAATGTAGCCATTTGCCATTGAGATGCTGTGTCCTACGGCTAATGTTGGGCTTGTTAGCTAATGTAGCCATTTGCCATTGAGATGCTGTGTCCTACGGCTAATGTTGGGCTTGTTAGGTAATGTAGCCATCTGCCTTTGAGATGCTGTCTCACGGCTAATGTTGGGCTTGTTAGCTAATCTGACACTGAGATGTGGCATCAAGCCTGGAAATTGTTGGTTCGTATCCCGGCTGTCACCATCAGTTGCTCTAGGGGAAACTCTTACAGCTATCTTACAGCTAATGTTTAGTTTGTTGGTTAGCTTATGTCTATGATTAGTGCAAGGTTTGTTTGGGTATGCTGATGATGCTAATGCCTAGCTGATGCAAAATTTGTTAGGTATGCTAAAGTTACTAATGCAAGGTTTGTTAAGTATGCTAATGTTGCTAAAGCCTATCTAAGGTTAGTTAGGTATGCTAATGTTGCTAATGCCTGTCTAAGGTTAGCTAGGTATGCTAAGGATGGTAATGCCTGGTTACGGTGTGTTAGGTAATGTCGCAGTGAGTCACTCGGGCAAGGCTGTGACACTGAGTCTCCCTGTAGCATGAGGATGTCTAAGGAAAATCACAGCTTCACTAATTAAATATGCATGCAGGTCATTCAGAGTAGCAGAGTCAAACAAGGTCTGTGTGTGTGTATGTGTGTGTGTGTCTTAAGAAAACAATTGCAGCAGTCACTCAGCAGTCATTCCTCAGTTCCAGGGTGTGTGTGAATGTGCATTTGTGTATGTGTGTGTGTGTGTACGCTGCAAGATTGATGGGTGTTGGGTTTCTGCTAAAAAAAAACTGTGTTGTTTTAAACACAAAGGATAAAAAAATGTAGACTGAAAGCCTGCAAGAGTGCTTGCACACACACTTCTGTCTGTGGATCTCTGCATCCGTGTGTGTGAGTGCAGGCCCATGTGTGTGTGAAGGGTTTTGTCTGTGTGTGTGTGTGTGTGTGTGTGTGTGTGTGTGTGTGTGTGCGTGAGAGAGAGGAGCCATCCATGTCTGCGGCTCATTTGCAGAGAGCTGGCACTGATGCATGCAGTCGATCTTTTTGTCATTTGGAAACACACACAGGATTTCTATTATTTGCTGAGGAGGCAGGAGGAGAGA